>BPLR01002182.1:0-101744 GCA_021605095.1 Caerostris extrusa
TGAAATATATATATACATATATATATATATATATGTATATATAGGACCAATTTGGTATATATATATATACCAAAGGACTCACTAGGATTGAACTAGAAATATAATTTATTATATTTGATGATTGTTATCTTTCAGATGTGTGCGGTTCATGAATCTAAATAGTTAGATAACTTGTTGGAATCAGAGCATTGTTAAAAAGATATGAGGTATTTGTTTATCGTATTTATAAAAAAATCATCAATATTTAAAGATTTGTTTAAACACTTTCTCATATTAAAGTACATTTACGTGCCTTCTAAATTAGTAATTAATTTATTCAATGCATCAAAATTGATACAGATAGTGATAATACATAGATTATAATTTTTTGTTAAAAATCCTCACTGAAGAAATTGGTCAATCTGATTCAATTCTCATTATCGTTCAATTTCGTAGCTAAGTGGCAACTAGTGCAGCTAAAATGCAGGAGAACTGAAGTTCAAGTTGGCCGATGGCCTTAGTTGCAGTCACTGCTTTCTGAAGCGAGGATGCTTCATGGTGATTGTGACAATATGCGTCAGTCGGACTGCCTAGACTAATTGGACTGTCTGGTGGAAGTTTTCTGATTTTTCTCTTAGATGTATCAAATAGATGAATGTTGCCCATAAAAGTTGTTTTCCTCTGTCACTGAGATGTTCGTGGCACACATAATACATCACAAAGCCACCGTTCGTCAAAGAGCTATTCGAGGCATACATAAATAAAATACAAGATCAGTTCGTCAGTGAACTGTTCTGGCAAGATCAGTTCGTTATTGAACTGTTCATGGCATACATCAATGTAACACAAAGCCCACCCGTCAGTGAACTGTTTATGGGAATACATCAATGTAACACAAAGCCCACCCGTCAGTGAACTGTTTATGGCATACATCAATGTACAAAGCCCACCCGTCAGTGAACTGTTTATGACATACATAAACGAAAAGGAAATACAAACCACTCCTCCATCAGTGAGCTGTTCATGGCATACATCAATGGACTGCAAATACCACCACCGTCAGTGAGCTAGCTGTTCGTGGCATACATAGATTTAGCACAAACTACATGCCACACATGTAACCAGAAAAAACTTTATTTGTTTCAAACATATAACATTCTGTTATTATTTCTCTAGAAAAATTATTATTATATTATCTCAATAGTTTTATTTCTGTAAACAAAAAAAATTATTATTCTGAAAATAATCCTGAAGATAGACAAGAAAACAAAAGTGAAATGTAAAAATGTTTCCAAATTTCACTAATGTGTTCGCCATTTTTTATAATAAGTTACATTTTTTAATTGTAAACTTGCCTTCTTTCAAGACAGATACAGTTTGTTTTTAAATTGTAATGAAAAACTTTTTTTAAGTAGGTAATTCGATATTGTTTCTAAATATTTCTTCTTATCTTTGAAATCAATAATGCAAATATTGAAGTAACTTTTTTTTTCTTTTAAAACCTCTGCCTTAAAAACTTCTACTCAACATGATTAAATATCTTGCGACAACAATTTCTAAATTAAACAAGGACGACATAGGAGACTCAACAAATATTTGCGTCTCGATGCTTTAATGATAAATGAGCCTTTGTTGAAATCACCCTGGAGTATAAATATGTTTTGATTATATTTATTAATTTTTAGTTCTTTGAAATTATTTAAAACACCCATCGCTATCACAAGGAATTAATCTAGCAAAATTCATTTTAAATGTAAAATATTTTTGAATCAATGATACTAAAATGGAGTTTAATTTAATTTCATTACTATATGTTATTTTAACAGTGTTTTTTGTTCCTTTAAATTTATTTTCAAGTATGTAATAATGTTTAGTGTAAGTAGTCTCGTGTACTGAAATGTGTGAAATGCATAGCATTTTGAGGTATTTCAAGAAATGTAATTTGCTACCTGTATTATACATTTAGGTATGTAGTTTTCTAGCTGGTAGTAAATTCACAGATGCATTGTAGTATTTTCCTAGGTGTATTAGGCGGTAGCTAGTGTGTAGTATTTTCATGTTTATAATGTCTATGCAATAAAGGGTGTCAAGTGTGTAGTATCTCATTATAATGAAGATTGTCAATGTAGTAATCTCATGTGTATAGAGAAAAGCGTCAAGTGTATAGTAATTTATTAGAAGAATGTCAATTATATATTATTCTCATGTATTTAGCGAAGAACGCTAAATACATGAGAGTCAAATGAAGTAAGTATTTTTTTATGTATATAGTGAAGCATGTCAAGTATGTAGTATTTTCATGTAAATAGTAAATTATATCAATCGCGTAGTAGTTTCATGTATGTGGCAGAAGAACGTCAAGTATGTAATATCCACGTGTATATAGAGAACAATGGTCAAATGTTTAGTATTTTCCTATATGTAGTATATAAAGTATGTCATCATGTAAATCTCATGTAAATAGAGAAGAATATATAATACAGGTAGTATTTTCATGCATATAGAAAAGGGTATATAGTGTATTATTTGTTGCGTTAATAGTGTATTGTATTTATTCAAGTACATAGTGTGATATTTTCGTATATATATATATAGCGTGGAATGTCAAGTATTTTCAAATTTATAATGTGTAATATTTTCATTCTACTACTATAATGCTACTACAATGTCTTTATTTCTGAGAACAGTCACTTGAAAAGCAGTGGGATATGGAAATAACTTTGCGAAAAATTAAACTTATGTTCTTTTATTTTTTCAATAATGTGAATCGAATTACAATTTTCTAACAGAACTCTCCTTTTTTCAAGAAATATTCTAAAATGAAAATGTGTCATGTAATCGATCCATCAAAAAAAAAACTTTTCACAGTAGAACTTTACGCAGTAGAAGACCAGGAGTTTTATCCCAATGACAAAAAATAGGATTCGAAGTATTCCAAATAAAAAATAAAGAAATTGATCCTGGCCGGAAGGTAAACAGTTCTGACGACCCAATCGGTTATTTTCCAAGTTAAACCAGTTTTCTGCCACTCAGTTCCTCGCTCTTTTTCTACACCTTCAAAAAATACGATTACTTAAGTTTTAGGTCTCTTCCGATTACTTGAAAGTTTTTCCCCTTACTTTTGAGTCCTCCAACCCGATTGGACGTACCTGGTGTTCTAAAGTATACATCTTCACTGCAGTTCAGCAGCAAATGTAACTCACTTTTTGCGTTTTGGACTGGATGTTGGTTTGGACTGGATGTTGGACTGGATGTTGGACTGGATGTTGGTTGTCTCTGGATATGCGTTTGTTGGGTTCAAGACTTAAAAGGGACTGGTATTGTTGCAGAAACTTCAAATTTCTAAAAATGACTTAGGAATGGGATTTTTGTCTACAATAGTAGAATGTTACTTAAATCAGGATTAGCCATAGAGCGTGTTTGTTAATTTTAAGTTCTTTCATGGATATTGGATAAAATATTTAATTGAATAAAAAAACATAGGACTCCAGCAATATACCATACTTCATACATAGTATGCACTTATACTTATAGTATTACAGTATACTTAAGATATCCAAATAAAAAGACTGCAAAAAAAAAGTTACTAGGTATAAGATTGACAAAAAATTTCTTATTTTTAAAATGTTATTAATAAATCATTATGATGATGATGATCATCATTGGCGCAATAGCCCCATGGCGGCAATGATGGCAGATTTCAGACTGGCAGATTTTGAGACAGATGGTTTCTTTTAAGGGATAAGGTTGTTAGCCTTACGCTCAACACTCTACACTCAAATTTATATACGATTTATAGTTGATTCCAAATTACCACAAAAATCTAAAACCGACGGGACTCGAACCCGAGACCCTGTGGAACTGTCGGTTATTCAGGGCATTAAACCTCAGCCCTAATGCTCACCAGCATCGCGTAAATTTCTACTGAGACACGAGTAGAGTATGTTTAAAAATAAAACAACAATCTAAAGTAATTCTTAAGGTATAGTACTATTGACACAGAACTATGAACATGTGTTTTTAATCTTCTATACTTATTTTGCAACGAATTCTATATTACATAAAATATATTTTAGCTTACGGGGCATGAAGGCCGAGTGGCCAGCGCTCGGGCCCTCTGCACCACAGATTTTGGGTTAGAGTCCCGGCGGTGCTATGGATGGTTGTAGTGGTTTGGAATGCATTTTAAACCGTAGGTCCCAGTGTGATAGCGTTGCGGGTGTAGTGTTATTTGCCACCGTAGAATATCTTCACTATACACGTGTCCCCTGGATAGTGCTAAATGAGTAACAGCGGTGCAGCCCATGCTTATGACATCAAGATTAACTGTCCCTGTATTGCCAGCTGCATTAGAACAACATATTTCAGCTTACGCGTTTGAAGCTTCAAAATAGAACGTTTTTGCTTACTTATTTTATGACCACCGAACAATTTAAAAATAAAATTACAAAAAATTAATTTTATTCCAACAAAAAAGGGACACAGTTAAGTAAACATTGCGTAAAAAGAAAATAAATGAAATTCGTTAAAAAAATTAATACTTCGGAACGCATGGTAAAAAATAACAATTTTTATCGTTTACAAAATAAAACCAATTTTGAGCTAGGGCTACGAAGTCAACTTCGGAGAGTTGCGCATTTTAAAGGCTTAAGACCTTTCAGAAAAAGCGATTATCATGTAATCTTTTTTTCCATTCAAGAAAAATGTCGACACTTTTAACTGCAACCCTACCCCACCATCACCGCATGTCTCCCAATACTTCAATATTTTGTGAAAATTATAAAATTATAAGCTCCTCATAATCTCCCTGGTGCAGGAAAACCTATACCCGGTACAGTAGACCCACTGGTCCGCGTCTGAAGGTAATATGCAGCTTCACTCCCCGAGGCACCACCAGGTCTGAGGAGTGACTAAACCTCAAGACAATGGTGTGTACAATAAAGCCGCCAGCAGATTAAACCTCATCCCTGTTTTTGTTGTTGTTATTAATCCCCCTGGTGCAGGAAAAACATACACCAGGTCCAGTAGACCCACTGGTCCGCGTCTGAAGGTAATATGCAGCTTCACTCTAGCGAGGCACTGCCAGGTCTGAGGACTAACTAAACCTCAAGACAATGGTGTGTACAATAAAGCCGCCAGCAGATTAAACCTCATCCGTGTTTTTGTTGTTGTTATTAACCCCCTGGTGCAGGAAAACATACATCAGGTCCAATAGACCCACTGGTAAATGTCTAAAGGGAATATGAAGCTTCCTTTTAGCGAGGAACACACGAGATCTGAAGACTGATAAAACTTCAAAACAACTCTCTGCAATCATAATTAACCGCGACCTACTGCTGAAAGGGGATTCCGAACCTTTAGAAATATACATGGCGCCACCGGGATTTCAACCCGAAACCTGTGCACCGAGCACCAGGCAGCTAGACACTGAGCCATTCAGGCCCTTTAGCCCTAATGCTCACCAGACACGTTGTCGTGTATCCATGCAGACATGTATAAATGCAGACATGTATCCGTTGTCGCAGAGTTACGAGTCAGCCATGTTTGAAAAAAAAAAATACCAATCTAAAGTGATTCTTAAGGTGACGTTGAAATGAAACTATGAACATATGTTTAATCTTATATGTTTATTTTGTAAGGTATTGTATATTACATAAAAATATTTCAGATTACGCGTTTGAAGCTTAAACATTTCAAAATAACACTTTTTTTTGTTTATTTATGTTTTCACCTCCCGACAATTAAAAAAAATAAAATTACAAAACTTAATTTTTATTCATATAAAATACGATGCATTTAAGTAAACATTAAGTAAAATAAAATAAACGAAATTCGTTTAAAAAATTAATACCTCGGAACGCGCGGTAAAAAAAAAAAACACAAATTTTTATCGTTTACAAAAATAAAACTAATTCCTAGCGAGAGCTACGAAGAACAAGAAAAACAAACAACTCAGGAGTCACTCACTTTAAAGGCTTAAGACCTTTCGGAAAAAGCGATTATCATGTAATCTTTTTTTTCCATTCGCAAGATATATGTCGACACCTTTAACTTCAACCCTACCCCACCACCCTCGCATGTCTCCCAATAGTTCAAATATTTTGTGAAAATTATAAAATTATAAGCTCCTTATCTTGGAAAAACTTTAGTGATGAAAAGTGTGAATTTTTAAAGCTTCTTTTTAAAGATAAGCGATCGTCATATTGAAAGAGGAATTTCAGAAATTGTTTTTTAAATATTACTTAACTGCAGACGAAAATGTGAGTTGCTTCAACAATTTCTTCGATACAATCTTCTTACGCGTAATTTAATAATCTTTACAACTTTGCAGTCGACTATAATGCGTGTGGTTACGTTGTTTGGGAATTTTGGGAAGAAAGAAAATTGTTTTAGGAAAGTGGTATTGATATATGGATTTAACTCTTCTCTTCATCATATGTCTTGCGTTCGATCGAAAATTATAATTTCAATTTAATATGTTAGTAACAACAATATTGTTTGCGAAAAAATGGTTATAAGTATGAGACAAATACTTTTTGTGATTCCGTGAAATTTTATTATAAAATGTAAGAATTGCATTAAATAATTTCTTCTTATGTGTAACGTTTAGAGAAATAGCGAGCTGATTAGCTTTGAAGAAAAAAAAAAAGAATAAAATGTGAATAGAAAATTTTGATTGATAACAGATATTTGATGTACACACTAATGAATAACGGGCGTAAGAACTTTCAGTTTAAGGCAGACAATTTTTGCTTATTTAACGAAAAATTGCAGTTGCAATTATTATTATATCACAGTAATTAAAAATGCAATTATTATAAATTATAAGAATTGAATTAAATAACTTAATCTTATATGCAGCTTTTAGAGAAATAGTGAACCGATTAGCTTTGAAGAGATAAAAAAAAAAATTCGTGAGTAGTTTCCAGAAAATTGTGATTGATAACAAATATTGGTGTATAAACTAATGAAAACGGACATAAGAATTTTCGCTTTTATTACCACTATAAATTTTAGTTTACATAGCAAAAAATTGCAATTGCTTTTCTTTTCCTTTTCTTGTTGAACATTGGCGTGCCTTGCATTCCACATATGTGTACTATGAACAGCCCACGGACGAGCAATTAGGGAGAAGGTATTGCCCTCCGAGAAGTATTTTATGGTAACTGCTCTATTTACATGTCATAAATTAGAAAATCTGAAAATTCCCATCCCCCTCCGGCACCCTAATATGTTGTCACAAGCGAAATCGAGTCTTTCGAAAGCAATGACCGCAATGGGCACCACCAGTGGATTTAATCTGAAACTGAGCTCTGCAGTCACTGATCCGTGCTACAGGCAACCCTCCCCCCAAACTGACAATATGTTATCATAGTCTCTTATGGAATGAGGTGTCTTTAAAGAGAACTGGCCCACGTTTGGGAGAGAGAAGAAAAAACGGAGGAGTCCACAATGGCGGTGGAGAAGCATGTATCAAAAGGACACTGCATTCATTGTGCAAATTTAAAACGTTAGCTTAACCATTTCTCAATTATGTTACTCAAATTTTCACTCCTTCCAGTTGAAAGTGGTGTTCTATGAAAAATCTGTTTTTCAGCTGTCCCTGAAGTATCAATGGTGTGCTTGATTCTGTTTGTCTATATCCGAATGGCTCATTTATCTGAAATTTACCTAATGTTTAGAAACTCTACGGATAAACTTTCAGTGAAAATAGACAGAATCTATAGTAAGTAAATTCACAATGAAAAGCAAGACCGAAACGAATCGGGCAGCATTGTAAGCGAGCGCTAAATAGCACTCATCAAAGCAGCTGTCTGTGTGTGCGTTTAATATGCATTGTTCTCAAGTGCGTGGGTTTGTGATAGCGTTTTACACTTTTGTATCTGTACTGTTTCTTAATCCGTACTGTATCCGTACTGTTATCCGTTCATCTCTGACATGTCGTGCGTGTGCATCCATACTGTGTCTTTGTGTCCTTATATCTCTTGCGAATGGTATTTACGACCATGCTTTACTGTGTGGTACTTATTGATGTTCTCAGTCTTTCCTCCGACTGCACATATGTAGTTCTGGAACAACCTGTTTAATACTAACAAAAACCGACTGTGCAAAAATTAAAAAATAGAAACTCTAAATTACCATTATATCTAAAAATTGTAACTGAACTAATAAGCGGAAAGAAAATGAACCCAGAAACAAATTCTATTATATTTATAAATTTTTTTTAATGAAAGTTACTTCACCTGAAAGTTACTTTCATGAAAGTTACACGTTCAGACCATCCATATTATACCGAGACATCGACGGTCAGGTCGATAAGAAAATAAAGCAATAAAATAATCACCAAGGAGTAATTTTTGCATATGCCATTGGAATGACACGAGTGTTGTAAGCTCCCCAACTTATCGTACATGCACTTGAATCAACTTGTTGATAAGAGAATAGGGAAATAGTATAATTCTTATCAAAATTTTGGGTTTTTTTATATAATGTGGAGATATTTAATTTGTTTTTCAATTTCTTCTATTAGTTCACACTCTCCCTATATATATCTTGTTCAAATTTTCAATCGTTCATAAAATACTTTTTATTCATCCACTCAACTTCAAATACATTTTTTTTTTTTTAACTTGTCGTTGATGATACTGGATTTTTAATAGAGTTTCTCCAACTATTAATTCATTGATTAAATTTAATTAATTAATTTTATTTTTTTTTAGACTTAATTTGCATGTATCTAATAATAGATGGCGCCAGATGTAAGAGGAAAATTTCAAATTTATTTCTAAAGGGCTTTTCTGCAATATAGTGAATAAAAAGGTAGGAATTGACTTAAAAAAAGTTTTTACATTACTTGTTTGTGTTAAAAGCTTACAATATTCTTCTATTCTTATTGTGCTAATTTTATAAAAATTTAATTGATAAAAACTTGTTAAATAATACTATGTAATTAAAAATAAAAAAATAATACTTTATAATTGCTAAATTTACTTGTTTCACTCAAAAGTAAAACTATTCAAAAAATTACATTCGCTTTACGTAATGAAGAAGTAAAAACTAAATCAACTTCTTTTAAGCCTTCAGAATTGAATAATTAACCTTCTTTTCCACCCAAATCTAATCCGCATTACATCAGCCAGATTCAATTAATGGCTATTTTATACCGATAATTAGCAAATCCAATCATCATCGTTTCTGGATGAAAAAATTGAGAAAAAGCCGAAGATTTAATTCCCAAAAACAATACTTGAAGTTAATCCATCTTAATGTATAATCATTACAAGCCCACAGCAGTGCAAGAAGTAAAAAAAAACCCTCAAATCGATTAGATGCTATCAACAACATTTTCAAAGTCATAGCAAAATGGATAAAGAGAATTTTTATTAAATCGATAAGAAAACAATTAATAATTAAAAGGATGAAGTAGAGAATTTTTTTAGGTTAAATTATTTTTTATTTTATGGTTTTTTTTTTTTCATTTATTGTTAAACCACTAAAATTAAATAGCATATAAATTAATTGAATATTAATACTGCATTGATAATTAACACAAATTAAATGTTTTTCAAAATAGATAGACAAAAACAATCAAGAATGAATAAGTTACAAAAATTCATGCAAAAATATATCCATTTGATTTTCATTTATTTGATTGCTGATTGAAACGTTTTGAAAAGACTCATGTTTATAAATTGAAATATTTTGACAAATTTTGAAATCAATAGAAAATAAATTATAAAACTAAAAAGTAACTAAACTAATTTGACATTAACACGACAATATTAATTATAACAAAAAAAAAACCTTTTTCAAAATTTCAAACAAAAATAAACAGTCACATTTGAATAAGACGAATTAAATTCATGCAGAAAAATCTTTGAATTTGAGTTTCATTTATTTGATTGCTTACAGAAACGTTTTGAAAAGATTCATGTTTATAAATTGAAATTTTCTAGAAATTTTTTTTTTTGAAATCACTATGAATTAAGTTTATAAAATTAAATTAATTGAACACAAATACTGCATAATACACTACTACAAATGAAATGTTTTTCAGAAATTTAAGGTAGGAAAAAAAAAACCAATTAAACATAAATTAGACACAAAATACGACGAATTTAACTCATGCAAAAAGAATCTTCATTCAATTTTCATTATTTATTTGAATGCTAATTTGATAATTTTTTATTTGAATGCTTTCAGAAAAGTTTGAAGATATTTATATTTATAAATTAATTTTTTTTATAAATTTTGAAATCTATATAAATTAAGTTATAAAATTAAAAAGTAACTAAATTAATTTGGCATTGATAATTATAACAAATTAAACCTTTTCCAAAATTTTAAAGCAAACATTAACATCCTCACAACCAGTTTCATTTCATCTTTTATTCTTGAAGTTTCCTAAGTTTTGTAAAGTGATTCTGCAAAATTTTTAAAAGAAATATAACGAAAGTACATCCCATTTTTAAATCTAAGTCAAAAACCCTTATTTAATACCCCTAATACCACTATTTAAAATAGTACCCCTTCTTTACAATGACATTTTTCTGACAGCATTTTTATACATTTAGAAACAGTCAAAATTTCATAAACAGTCAAAAACATTCATATGCAATCAAAACAATTCATAAACAGTCAAAACAATTCATAAACAGTCAAAATTTAGTAGAATACAAAAAACAGACGAAACTAAATTCATGGAAAAAATCTTCAGTTGATTTTAATTTATTTGATTGGATTCAGAAACATTTTTTTAAAGATTCATGTTTTTAAATTAAAAAAAAATGTATAATATTTATTCTATTATTTCTAATATTATGTTTATTCTATTTCTATAAAAATTTCTATAATATTGTCCATAATATTTCTAAAATTTTTTACTCATTTCACAGTTTTTCAACTTCAATTGTGATAAATGTACTGATAATTTCATTTTCGTACAGTAGCTTTTTCAAGAAAGTAAAATTGATCTCGATATAAAATCTAAATAAAAGCTTGATTAGCTTCTTTTGTAAAAATAATTTCCGTTTTGAGATATATTGATATTCCAACTTCGAAAAAAAAAAGAATAAAATTAATTTGACATGCTCAAAAAAACTTGCGTCGCAAGAATGTTCGAAAAGTGAAATAAAAAACATCCATCTGTATCTGAAAGAATTATACATTTTATATAAAGTCGCAAAAGCATAGTAGGTGTTACCTTAAATCTTTCTGTCAAAAATCATATATATATATATATATATATATATATATATATATATATATATATATATATATATATATATATATATATATATATATATATATATATATATATATATATACATATATATCATATATATATATATGATTTTTAGAAAATTTAAGGTATATATATATATATATATATATATATATATATATATATATATATATATATATATATATATATATACATACATATATCTTTTAGAAAATGCCCAGCTGTCACGAAATAAAAAAATCGAAACGGATACATTTGTAACGATGAAACAAGCCAAATCTTACACCAGCTCTTACATATCCCTAAACATACTTTTCTGTTCCTGTTGTATGGAAAGGGTTGTTTACTCTAAATTAAATTATTCGGGATGTTTTCAACGAAAAAATGGTATGAAAGTCAACAAATCGGATCTAACAGCTCGTTCGGAAGTTATTTTATTTCAAGATTCCTTATTGAAAATGCTGAAGGCTTTTTTCACTAGAAGAATGCCAACTTAGAATTAACAGGGAAATGTGAAAGGTAGCATTTGAAAAATGACTTTTTCTTCAGAAATTTATGTCTATAAATGTTGCACTATTTTTAACGTTAAAAATGTTCATAGAGGATTGCATATGAATGCGTTTAGTTTCTTAGTTTATGAGTGAAATACTTATTATTAAATTTAGTTGCAACAATACATGTTTACCTGCACAAAAATACAGTTAAATTTCTCAAGTAAGGAGCAAAACTTTTTTTATTTAAATTTCGTTAGGTATATTTCAGATTATATTGAAAATTCATTCTAATTTTCCCATTGAAATAGAACTTAAATCTTAAAAAAATTAGTATTCAATAACATAGTTCCTCTTCTTTTCAATGACGTTTCCCTGTCAGCTTTTCGACGCCATTTACATATATTAATTGGATTTTGCTTTGAAGAAAAAAGAATTAGGCTTCATTTCATCTTCTATTCTTGAAATTATTCGAAGTTCTCAAAATGATTTTGTAAATTTTTAAAAGAATGGTAGTTCATTCCATTTTTGAATCTTAGATAAAAACAATATTTAATCTTTAACATAATACCCCTTCTTTACGATGGAATTTTCCTGTCATCTTTTGGATGTTTTATTCATACATTCAATGGGGTTGCCTTGAAAAAAGAAGGGTATTGGTTTCATTCAATTCCTTCTATTAGATCATGCTCTCCCTATATATATCTTGTTCAAATTTTCAATCGGTAATAAAATACTTTTATTCATCCCCTCAAGTTCAAATGCATTTTTTGAACTTGTAGTGGATGGCACTTGATGTTAATACAGTTTTTCAAATATTAATTCAGTAATTAAATTTAATTAATTAATTTTAGTTTTTTAGATTTAAGTTGCATATATCTACCAATAGATAGCGCCAGATAAACTTAAAAAAATGAATGAAAATTATTTATAAAGGACTTTCTACAATATAGTGTGAAAAAGTAGGAATTGACTTAAAATTTTTAAAAAATTTTTTTATTACTTGTTTCAATTTCTAATCTTGAAGATATCCTAAATTCGGTGAAATGATTCTGTAAATTTTTAAAAGAATGGTAATCTATTGGAGTAAGGTCAAGCCCTTCAGAGTCCACAGGTTTATTGAATTGATCTAAAATTGGTGAATATCAAGAGAGTAAACATGTAAGAGTCTGAAAGGAGGAGAGTAAATTAATTGGATTTAAATTTAAGGATGTATTTGTTTGTCCTTTTATAGCTGTTTTATATTATTATTCCCCCCTTAATTCCCTCAATTTGATGAGAGACTTTGTATACATTTTTATGCTCAAATTTTATCTTTATTAACGATTTCAATGATATTTTTAATTTCCTTCTGTGACCAGTATAAAGAAAAAAAGGTTAAAACTTAGGTGGCAAAAATTCCGATATGCCTTCAATGCACCTCTTTGAGTTAAAAACAGTGTGTATCCACAATCAATTGGCTGAAAAATTTCGTTGAAATTATTACTTGAGACTGGACGTTTTTTTTTACTTAAATATTAATAAAACATTTTTGAACCTAATACCTAATTTCTTTTTTGTTTTCTCATAATTTTATTGTACTTAAAACTGGGTAATTCTCAACTGGGTAATTAAAACAAATGAGATCCTTTTTTATCCATTTTTTCATTAAAAGGCATTCACATTTTAATGGCTTAAGCCTGTAAATACAAGGGAAATATATATATTTTTTGAAATTTTATTTGAGCTGTATATCGAAGATTATAATGTAAAAAAATTGTAATACTCTAAATGGTTTGTTAATACCTGCAATGGTCGATAATATACGGCTTAACTAACTGCAATACAATACGAGATTTTTTTAACCTCGCAAAATAATGTATATTTCTGCAGATTTTCTTTTATTTTTGTTCTTTTTGAGAAATAACTTGTATATCATGATCTACGTTAACGCATTTTTTATGAGATAGATTAAGTGGCGGAAGCTTGCTCTTGATAAATGAGCGACATTTTTCTTCAAGAAAGATAAAGTCTTTTGTTTGTCAGCAAAACTGTAAGTTAATTAAAGACAGCACGTTATTAATTTAAAGTGTCTGATTTAATAATACTTTAACGAGAAACGACCTTAAACTTGTGAAAACAGATAATGATTTTTTATTTCAAATGGAGAAGGTTTTAAGTTAAATTTAAAAAAAAATGCTCTTGTTAAAATAAAATAAATAAAAAAGATATTCTTCAGACACAATTATATCTGTTATTTCCATACAAAGTTAATCATTTTAGATACAGTAGAACCTCTTTAAATCGAACCTCGATAAGTCGAAAACCTCCGAAACTCGAAAAATTTTTTGTTCCCTTCCCTTCAAGCCCCAAAACCTCCATTACTCGAAAATTCAACCCTCTATATGTCGAAATAATTAGTCAATCCACACAAGCCATTTTGGTATATATTTTCCCTCCGTAACTCGAAAAAAAAAATTGGATCTCTGTACCTCGAACATCAGCAATGTTTGATTTTACAACACTTTTACAACCTTTACAACTCGATCATTTGAAACTAATTACTTCTATAGCTCGAAGAAAAATAAGTTACCGACTTTAAGGATTTGCCGAAAATGCACGTCATTGTTTCTTAGAATACAATGTATGAGTATACAGTAAATAGAATAAGCAATTTTTATGATATATTCTTATTATATTTCTTATTATTGCTATTGATTTCATTTGAACTCTAAGAAATAAACATGTTTGTTACCTCTGTAACTTGAATTTTTATTTTTTTTACCTCTCTAACTGAAAATAAGTTAGAAAGAATCTAAACCTCTACAAGTCGAATATTTTCTTACAAAATCCGAACTCTTTAACTCGAATTATTTCGCTTCTCCCTTGAAGTTCAACTTACAGAGATTCTACTGTATGTATATATATATATATACAGGTAAAGAGAAAGAGAGAGAGAGATGCTAGAAAACATCATGTGATGGCACTACTTTGCTCACAAAATAAAACTTATTAAACCTTTTATTTAGATTATTTCTTCAGCTTTAAGATTGGTCTTTCTCGAGTTATTAGATACCTTCCTATTTTCTGCTTTTCTATAGATTAGATTCAAATCTCTCTTCGATTAGAGTCAATTCTGGTCAGATTGAATAGTTTTTTTCTTAGGTGGCATCGCAAATTCAACAATAAACCCATTCTGCACGATAAGAATAAACCTATTCAACAACAAACCTACTCCTCATGATCTACACTGCAGGATACTGAGGGAATAGACATAACAGGCACCTTGAATTTAGTTATTCGTCCTTAAAACTGCAGCTATGTAGCAGATGCAGCGTTATCCAAGGTCTAACATGGAAAGTTTGCTATACTGCCTACATTTCGCTACCAATAATTTGAATGAACTCCATTAGGGGTTTCTTCTGGGAGAGTCGTAACTTCTCCTGCCTGATATAGACATTAAAGTTTTCGATTCAGATTCATTTGCCGAGTTTCGAGACCAACATTTTAGTTTATGAAACACAACCCTCTATCTACTAGGCCCGTAGGCCTACTTGTCTTTGAATAAAAACAGATAAACTTTTTGAGATTTTTTTAAAAATTTGTATGAAGTACTGTAAGAAATTTTGCCATAATGTTATGAATTTTGCAAAAGAAAGTATTAAAAAAATAACTTCTGATCTTAAAGCAAATATATGAAGAAGGGAGACATGCTAAAATTTTGTATTCTAAAGTATAAAAAATATACAAGATTATTTGACATTTCTTAATTACTGTTACAAGATACTCCAGTGTGATTAAAAAAACACTACATCTGAGCTTGTGTAACATTCCGATAGGTACTAGTTAAGATACTAGTTAATAAGTTAGTAATATAACATAACAACATAATAACTAGTTAAATATTTAAATCTTCATGTCTTTAAACAAAAGTATTTTTTCATCTGCAATGAAAAAAATGTCGAAACTTTTCTCTCTCTTCTTTTTAGATATTAAATTTTCTTTGTAAAAGAAAAATCAGTTTAAAATTTCTTTCATTAAAAATATTATAGTTACTATTTGCCGATCCTAACTAATTTTCGTTTTTAATATCTTGGCAAAATATTATAACGATAAGGTTAACAAAAAAAAACCATATTATTGCTTGTCAGGGGAAAAAATACAGTATTATAACTAATTGCAATTCAAGATCTTTTTAAACATTGTTTTAATAAGAACGAAAATGACATTATATTTAAAAATAATAATTTGCTGAATATAAATTTTCTTCCATCATTTATATACTTCTTAAAAACTTAAATTATTGTTTTTATTTCTTACTGTGCTGCTTGAGTCTTTTATTTGAAAATGATATAAATGTAACTAAACTTGTTAGAGTTTTCTATTTCATTTTTTAAAAATCGAACTTTCTGTTAAACAAGAGTAATATAAAATTTTTTTTTTTTTTTTAAAAATTCAATTCCTACTTTTTTTTTTATTATATTGCGAAAAAGTCCTATACAAATAAATTTGAAATTTTCCTCTTACATATGGAGCCATCTATTATTAGATACATGCAACTTAAATATAAAGAAAATTAAAATTAATTAATTAAATTCAATTAATCAATTAATATTTGAAAAAACTGTATTACTATCCAGTTTCATCCACTACAAGTTCAAAAAATGTATTTGAACTTGAGTGGATGAATAAAAAGTATTTTAGGAACGATTGAAAATTTGAACAAGATATATAGGGAGAGTGTGAGCTAATAGAAGGAATTGAAAAAATTACGAAATTTCCTTTTAATTTGTTTCAAAGAGTTATTTACTTAAAATTTCGCTTTGCGTTTTTCTTAAATGATTGTTTTCATTATAAAGAACAAGTTTATTCAATTATTTAAAAAACCCTTACTTTTAAAGAAAATTCTCATAGTCTAAAAAGAACATTTCCTGTATTTTCTCAACTTCCTAATTACAGGGAATCATTAGACACAGATAAACTGAATCACTTTCTCTTCTTTTCTCTTAATTTTTAGGGAATCAGAAAGTAGTTCATGCATTTTAGATTCATTGAACAATAGTCAAAAGTAGTCGAACAAAAAAAAATGCATGTTAACATTAAAAGCTGCGAGTCTTTCTCGTTATAGTTTCTATGGATAGTGAAGTAGAAAAAGATCCACATAAAATATAAAACCAATTCCTTTGACAATGATTCACTCAAAATAAAAGTTAATGGATTATTTTTTTCAGTGATAACGTATTCAGGTAGAATTGAGGAGGTAGATTCGAATGATTTGAGTTTTGGTGAAGCTCCGTGGCTACGCAGCAGCCGTTAGCTTGTATCTTGGATTGCCCATTGGAAAGATGAAAGAGCATTGCTGGGGAAAGAAAGCGGTAAAGACTAAAAGGAATCTTGCCCAAATACTAAAATAAAGTTTAATAGAGTGAGGTTTTTTTTTAAAAATTGTATTATTATAATTTTAATACTAAGTGATGAAGGTAATTAAAATACATAGGAGAAAATTAAAATAAAATGAACCAGTAACTGAAAAAGCACAATAAGGAAGTTACATACACTGAGTAGAGAGTTTGGAAAAGAAATAAAACAGAAATGGTTAAATCTTTGGCTGGGTGAGAAAGAATCGTTAGATAGTGTTGAGAACTTGACAGAATAAACAACCTGAAGCGCGGTCCAAGAGACTGCAAGAACGAACTGGGAAAAAGTGAAAGCAAATCGAGGTCAGCTCTAGTCGGAAAGGCGGCCTGGTGAAAATAAACAATTCAAGTAGAATCAATTAGGAGAGAGGTGCGTTAGCGTTTCGCGTTCTTTGGATTAGTGATATCATAGATGGGAAGTCTTTTGAGAAGCTCATTATCAGTGTTTGGGATGAGGTAGATTTGAAAAGGTTGCTACCGTATTTTATTGTAATTTTCATTTAGTTTATTGGTGATTGATTCTATTTTGATTTTCACTTCATTATTGGATTTTCCCTTAAGACATTTTATTGAATGCAAATGTGTTTTTGCCAGGGATTCACATCACTGATTGTATCAAGGTTTTTATACTAATCTTACAAAATATATAAATTTATATAGAAAATTAAATATGCATAAACAATCAAATAGTAATTACTGAATGTTTTTAATAGGAATGGAAAATCGGCAAAAATATTTGAAATATACTTACTTCTGAATCTTCCTTATAATGTGATCTTTATTAATGGATTAAAAAAATTGCGAAATAATTTTAGTGATTTTTATTGAAATCATGTACTTTTAATCGCAGTATTTTTGCTATTTTTTATAACTTTAAAAACGTAGTAATTGCATTAACGTAAAAAAATATCTTGGTACTCAAAAATTTGCTTACAAAAATGTACATCCTATAAAAGTAACAGCACTATATTAACAGGTGTTAAAGTGTTATAGAATAGCTTTAAACAAACAGAAAACAAATTGTACATTTTGGTCATAAAGATATTATATTTGTCATCATCAACTCTTTTTTGTTTTTAATAGTAGAATAGTTTTTCTATTTCTTTCACTGTTAATTCAAGATAAATTTTTATTTGTCTCAGTACTGAGAAATCTCAACACTTATATGGTTTGTTAGTAAAATAGTTATTATCTTTTTGCCACTGGTTGTATTATTTAACAATAACTGTATTATTTAACAAAACTGATAATACAAGATCACATTTCAACTGTTTAAAAATTTTACAAAAGTAAAATTTTTCTGAAACTACATTTCGAAATAGGTACTTTAGAATTTAGAATTGATTATTATTTTAAAAATTAAACCAGTATAATTTACTTTCTACCATCTATGTAAAAATAAGTGTAGTTTCCGAAAACTAAAGTTTCTATGAATTAAACTAATTTTATTCTAACGCTTTGGCTTCGGGTTCGAGTACGGACGGTACCGAGTTCGAAATCCACTTTAAACCGTAGAACTCGGTCTAGTATGAGTGTAAAGCGTTGGGCGTAGGGCTCACAACCTTATCCGCAAAAAAGAAAACACCCCTTGTCTCGAAATCTGACAGTAGGCGGAAAGGCTTGGCCCACCATGGGGTTCTTGCTCCAATGATAATAATGATTTATTAATAACGTTTAAAAAATAAGAAATTTTTGTCAATCTTCTACTTGGCATTCTTTTACTTGGATATCTTAAGATTAAAACAGTCCGAGTGCTGCCTTTTATCATTCACTTAATTTTTCCAATATATCTATCTTGAAAAAGCTTAAAATTAATTGATGAAAGAGCTTAAAATTAACTAATAAGCTCATGGTTAATTCTCATTTAAGTAACATCCTACTATTAAAAACGCAGATCTTATACCTAAGCTATTTTTAGAAATTTTAATTTACTGCAGCAATATCACACTAATTTTGATGTTTTCTTTTATTTAAAAAAAAAGTGTTCAAACCAACAAAAACATATCTAGATGACAGCCAAAAGCACCAAAAGCAAAAGTGAGTTACATTTGTTTCTGAATTGAAATGAAGATATATACTTTAGAACACCAGGTACGTCCAATCGGGTTGGAGAACTCAAAAGTAAAGGGGAACAAATTTTCACATCAAAAGAATTCGTTTCATGGAAGAGACCTAAAACTTAAGTAATCGCATTTTTGGGTAGTGCAGAAAAAAAGAACGGGGAACGGAGTGGCAGAAAACTGGTTTAACTTGGAAAAGAACCGATTGGGTCGACAGAACTGTTTACCTTTCGGCCAGGATAGATTTCTCTTATTTTTATTTGGAATACTTCGAATCCTACTTTATGTCATTGGGATAGAAATTCTGGTCTTCTACTGCAAAACAGATAAAATGTTTTTCTTTGATGGATCGATTACATGACATATATAAATTTTAGGAATATTTTCCCCAAAAAAAAAAGGAATGGTCTGTTAGAAAATTATAATTCTATCGATATTATTGAAAAAAGAAAAGGACGTAAGTTTAATTTTTCTCAAAGATATAGCCATTTCCAACTCACGGCTCAATGGTAATGAATGCAAATTAAAATGCTATTGATTAAGGTTCGACATGTTGTGACTTTTCAAGTGACTGCTCGTAGAAATAAAGACATTGTAGTAACATTATAGTAGTTGTAGTATTATATACTTGAAAATATTACCCATTACACATTCGAAAATACTACACACATGAAGTTCTTCGCTCTATGAATGTAAATATTACACGCGACATTCTTCGCTATATATATATGAAAATACTACACACTTGCTTGCCATTATTCACTATATACCTGAGAATACTATACACTTGACATTCTTCATTATATAAAGGATACTACACACTTGATGTCTTACGCTATCTATAACGAAAATACTACACATTTGACATTGTTCCCTATATACATTTGAATATTACATATTTGACGTTCTTTTTATATACATGAAACTACTACACAGTTGATATACTTTACTATATACATGCTACATGCTCGACATGCTTCGCAACATACATAATACTATTTACTTGACATTCTTCCTATGTAGAGAATAATACATACTTGAAGTTCTTCGCTAAATACACGTGAATAATACATCTCTTCAGTTCTTTTCATAAAATACTACATACTTGACATTCTTCTAATAAAATACCATACCTTTGACATTCGTCTCTATATATATGAGAATACTACAATCTTGACACTTTTCATTATATTGGAATACTATACACTTGACACCCTTTATTACATAAACATTATAAATATGAAAATTCTACACTTGACAACCTTTATTGCACAGACATTATAAAACATGAAAATACTACACAGCTACCCTCTACTATAAGTAGGAAAATAATACAATGCATTATTGAATTTACTACCATCTTGAAATTACGTATTTAAATTTATAATAGGTGACACATTACATTTCTCCAAATACCTCAAATTCTATGCATTTCAAGCATTTCAGTACACTAGACTACTTGTTATTACATACCTGAAAATAAATTTAAAGAAACAAAAATCAGGGATGAACTAAAATATAGGCATGCAATTAAATTAAATTCCATTTTAGTTTCTAAATTAATTCGAAAAATAATTTAAATTTAAAATGAATTCTGTCAGATTAATTTCTTATGATAGTGAGGAGTGGTTTTAGTAATTTTAAAGCACTAAAATCTAATAAATATAATCGAAACATATTTTTGATGCACAATGTGTTGTCAGTATTTATACTCCAGGGCGATTTCAACAAAGACTAATTTATCCTTAAAGTATCGAGACGCAAATATTTGTTTAATCTTCTATGTCGCCGTGTTTAATTTAGAAATTGTTGCTGCAAAAAATACATTTAATCACGTTGAGTAGAAGTCTTTAAAGCAGAGGTTTTAAAAGAAAAAAAAAAAATGTTATGTTAATATTTGCCTTATGGATTTCAAAGTTAAAGGAGAAATATTTAAAAAATGTCGAATTACCTACTTAAAAATGTTTTTCATTATAATGCAAAAAACAAACTGTTTCTATCTTGAAACAGAATGCAGATTTGTAATTAAAAATGTAACTTATCATAAAAAAATTGCAAAAACACATTAGTGAAATTTGAAATATTTATTTTTTATACTTTATTTTCTTTTTCTTGTCGCCCTTCAGAATTATTTTAAGACTAATAATTTTTTTATTGAAATAAAACTATTGAGATAAAATAATAATTTTTCTATAAGTAATAGCAGAATTGTTATATATTTGAAATAAAAAATAAAACTTTTTTTAGATAGATCTGTGGGGTCACTGGCTATCACTGGCTCAGATCACTGGCTATCAGTGTGATTTGTACTTCATTTATGTATACCACAAACAGCTCACTGATAGGTGGGCTTTTGTGTTCTTATGTATGCCACGGATCGCTCACTGACGTAGGGTGGGCTTTGTGCTCTATTTACGTATGCCACAAACAGCTCACTGACGGAGGGATAATTTTTAAGGACAACTCTCATGTATTTGAAGCATGTCTCAGAGAAAAGTTTTCAAGCTTCCACCTGGCAGTTCAATTAGTCCAGGCAGTCTGAATCGACACATATTATCACAATAGGCATGGAGTCTCATCGTTTCAGAAAGCTGTGAATACAACGAATGCCACCGGCAGATTAGAATTACAAACCTTCCGCATGCTAGCAGCACAAGTTGCCACTTGTGAACGATATAACGATATTAATTATTCAAACCATAACGAGAGTTTGATCAGCATAAATCAATTTGCTCAGTGAGGAATTTTCTAAGCTGAAAATTATAATCAATATATTATCACTATCTGTATTAACTTCGATGTATTCTATTAATTAATTACTTACTAATTTAGAACACACGAGACGAAGATGTACTGTAACATGAGATATCATTTAAAAATTATCTAAACGTTTATGGATTTTTTGTAAATATGAAAATAAATACGTATCTCTTGGTAATGCTCGAAACTTTGATTCCTAGGTGCCTAAACCTCTTAGATTCTTATTTAGGCGCATTTGTAGGAAAATTCTTTACTGTGTTTTATATAAAATAGACTGGCTACATTCACTGACTGTAACTTGATCACGGGCAGCACACCTCTAAAAAGAAAACAATCATCAAAAATCATAATTAATCGTATTTCTAGTTCACCCTAGTGATATCTTTGATATTTCTGCTGTGTTCCATATATATTTCTCATAATTTATGTGTGTTTCCGCCTATTCACACCCACAATGTAAATATAAATTTCACTAAAATAGGTAGGACTAAGTCAAAGCTTAAATCTACTGAAAAAAATTTCAAAAATTGTATTGGATTGAATTGGATTTTCAAAATTGGATCAATATTTGTTAAGAAATTACCCAATTAGGTTTTTATGCAAATCTGGCGACTCTTCGTAGTTGACAAATTCTGTTAATGTTATTCTATAGTTATAAGTTCAAGGAAAGGCTAAAGCGAAATGAATAAATAAAACATACTAAGAGATGATTTGCAATTATCTTAAATTTTTTAATAAATAAGAAAACAACTGCTTTGCCTTTTTACCAGTTAGTTGTATCTAAACTACATACCTCTGAAAAAGTCGCCACTGTTGCAATCTGAAGCATATTATTAATTCTCATATGTTACCGTAGTTCAATTCAAAGAAATTCCCTCTCTCGTCTCCTGACGTTTTAAATTTGATATTTATAGAAGCGAGTATAGGATTGGAAGATGGAAGAGAGGAAAGGTTTATAGAAGATTGTTCGCTCGTATTGTAGAAAATATTTTTGTTGGTTGAACTTCAGCTTTATTTTTTGTTGTTAAATTTGTAAAGCCACATAAGAAAAGAAAGCTGTTCATTCACACCAAAATTGACTCTAAACAAAGATTCGAACATGAATCTAAAAAGAAAAGTAGAAAATAGGAATGAATTCAATAAGTTTGAGAAATGACAAGTTAGAGCTATAGACAGCTGAGATGCTGCATTGAACTGTCATGAAATTAATAAAAAGAGTTCATAAGTTTTATTTAGTGAAGCAAAGCAACATCGCCAGGTCAAATGTGCTATTATCTATCTATCTCTATATATTAATCGATGTATCTATGTTGATTAATATTGCATGGATGTAATTGATACAATAGTGTCTTAAGAATATCTTTCTTATTTGTTTTATTAAAAAAAAAGCTATTAAAAATTCATTAAAAACTTTTTTCATTTGAAATAAAAATTATTATATTTTTCACTACTTTCAGATCTTTTCTCGTTAAAATATTTAAAACCAGGTACTTTAAATTAATAACATGCTGTCTTTAATTAACTTACTGTTTTGCTGACAAACAAAACACTATCTTTCTTGAAGAAGAATGTTGCTCATTTATCAAGGGCAAGTTTCTGCCACTTAATCTACCTCATAAAAAATGCGTTAACGTAGAGCATGATACAAGACATTTTTCTTGTTATCTGAAATATACAGTATTTCGTGAGGATAAAAAAATTTCGGAATGTATTACAATTAGTTAGGCGTATGTCGACTATTGTGGTTATTAAGAAACCATTAAGACTATAACAATTTTTTTTACTTTAGAGTCTTTGATAAATAGTTCAAATAAAATTAAAAAAAAAATTTTTTTTTTTTTTTCCTTGTATTTAGAGGGGCTTAAAGGCATTAAAATAACAACTTTTAATGACAAAGGAATTAAAAAGAGATTTCATTTATTTTAATACTGGCTGAATTACCCAGTATTTCCAAGATAAGAAAAGTACAATAAGAGTATAGAAAAAAATTTAATAATTATATTCAAAAATATTTTTTTATTAATAATTTGTAAGCAAAAAAAAAAAAAAAAATCCTCCAGTCTCAAGTGAAGAATTAATTTCAATGAAACATTTCAGTCAATCTCGTGGATAAACAATATTTTTCACTCAAAGGGTGTGGATTGAAGTCTTGATATTGTTAACATATGGCATATTGAAATTTTTGCTCCTAAGTTTTATTTCTTTTCTTTATACTGGTCGTAGAAGACAATTAAAAAATATCATTGAAATAAGGGCGTCTATATCAATAAAATTTGCACACAGTTTCAAAGTCTCTCCTCAAATTGAGGGAATTAAGGGTGGGATTCAGAAGGAAACCTATAAAGTTGCATGCGTCGAGAAGTAGCCTTTAAAATAGCCTATGTCTGATCTAATAAAGTAGTATCAGATCTAATAAAGTACGATCTTACGTAATGCATAGACAGCATACAAATTTGAAAACCCCAGAATGAAATTATGAATTTGTTGTTGCTTATCCCCTTGATTTAGAATCCTAAACCAAGTCCAGTAGATCATGCTGCATCAATAGATCGTAAACGGTCTTCCCCTCATTCAACAGTTGCCTCACAGAGGCACGGATACAGTCGATGAGATGAGAGGAGACGCGATGGCCTGAACAATGACAAAGGATATATGTCTTCTCGTCTCAAGGTCAAACTCTTAGTGTGGCCAGTCCTTAAAAGTATAGCTAAAGCCGTTTGAGCAGATCTAGGACAGGAGTACTGCAAGGACATACCAGGATATTTAGCGGCATTCCATGAATTTGTATAAAGTACAAACAAATATATCTTTAAATTATTTAGTTTTTTTATATTATTATTATAATATAATTATATATTTATATTTCTGGAATTTCTGCTATTATTTTCAAAAGCCTTGCACACTGACAAGACGGATTAGATCGCCATATACACATCTTATTCAGCGGATTGCATCACTGGAAATCAGCTGCACTGTAGCCAGGATGTAACAATGTGGTAACCTTAAGAGTGATATCTGGGTATTCGTATCCTCTGTATCCTCCTGGTAAATGCAAGGATTTTACGCTAGACTTAAACTGCCCATTCCCGGTGTATACAAGAATGTTTTAAATTCGGCAACGTTGTTTAAAAATTCAAGAGGCTGCTATGAACCTAAATTAAATTTAGCTTATTAATAAAAAATATATATCACTCGAAATTCCTTACATAAACATAATCATATATACGGTCATATATGTGCAATGCACAAATAAATGCACAAAAACATACGGCATATATGCACATAAGGATATGTAAGCACACATACAAACCTATACTTATGAACACATACAAAAGGCAAATATGTACTATCGGAAACACACTATCTCAGACGTAGCTTCATTTTTACAAGGCTTCACAACAGTATAAAATAAATCTTGACCTTAATTGGGAGATGCAGAATAAAACGCCCCAACCGAGGGAAACGATAATTTAAACTTTATTCCTTAGAGAATTCACGAGAATCACATTCTCTGAGGCGAAAAACAACCTTCACCCAGATATCCAGCACCGGATATCATTAACTCAGATTTATAGCCTCTGTCAAATTTACCATGGGGAGGGAAAGAGTTTAAGAAACATCGAACTAGAAACTTGAAATACTGCTTATATACTCCTTGAACTTGAATACTACTATAATATATATATATAGCCTTTTATACACAAATTATTGAGCATCAAAGATTTCTTACAAATTACACATTAAAATTTAACACATACACAAAAATAAAATGCATGTCTACACGACAATACATGTGCATACCGACATATATACACACTTATATATGGACATATATGGTCATGTATACATAACAACATAAATACGCACGTATATATAAACACACATATATGCATTTATAAATATGGGCATACATGTAAACATACAAACGCACATATATAGACTATGACTATCAGAAGGGTGAATTTGATTTGCAAAAGGTGAATTTGATTTGCAAAAGGTGAATTTTATTCGCAAAATGTTGAGTTGAAAATGCAAAATGGTGGTGGAATAAACAACAATAATTTTTATTTTCTTCCAATGAATTTGGCCTCAGTAGTCTGAATTGGGATTATCAAATCTGCAAGAATAATAAATTGAAGCTAAAAGTTTCTAAGGAAATTGTACTTTTTGTTTTCTCAAATACGATACTGAAGAGTTTTTGAGAAAAAGAAGAATAATTTTCTTCAAAAACATCATTTACTCTCATCCTTTCGAGTCACTCGATGTTCACAAACTTCAGATCAAGTCAATAAACTTGTAAGGTCTTGACCATACTCCAATAGATAACCATTCTGTTAAAATTTTACAAAAGTCATTTTTGCATAGCTTAGGATACCCACAGAAGTAGAAGTTGAAATGAAACCAGATTATAGTTGAGTAGAAGTTGGAATGAAACCCTATTCTTTTTTTCAAGGCAATGTATGAAAAGGACATTAAAAAGCTGACAGGGAAATGTCATTGAAAAGAAGTCAGCCTATGTTAAAGTTTAATTAACACTTTTGGCTTGGATTTAAGTTTTATTTCAATTGGAAAACTGGGATGAACTTCTTTTACCATTCTTTTAAAAAAATTTACAGAATCGATTTGCAAAATTTTGGACAATTTCAAGAATAGAAGATGAAATGAAGCTAATATTTTTCCAGTCAAACCCCAATGACTGTATCAGAAACACATCGAAAAAAGCTGACGAGAAAAATTTCATGGAAGGGGGATATGCTAAAGATTAATTACTAATTTTGGTCAATGTTTCGGTTTTATTTCAATTTGAAAATAAGAATGAACTTTCATTATAATCTGCAATATGCTTAATGAAATCTGATTAAAAGTTTTTCTTATTACTTTTTGCAACAGTAAAAATATAATGAAATTTACTGTTAACAAAAAATTCATGATAAATATTTCATTCATAAACTAACTTGTATTTGTTTGTAAATACATTCATATTCAATCTTTTATAAAACAATTTCAACGTTAAATGTAGCGGAATGTTTGCAGACAAATATTTCTGAAGAAAGAAAGCCATTTCAAAATTCTACCTCTTATATTTCCTGCTTATTCTAAGTTGGTGTACTTCTAGTGAAAAAAAAAGCCTTCAGCACTTTCAATAAGTAATCCTGAAATAAAATAACTTCCGAATGAGCTGTTCGATCCGATTTGTTGACTTTGATACCATTTTTTCGTTGAAAACATCCCGAATAATTTAATTTAGAGAAAGCAACCCTTTTCATACAAGACGTACAGAAAAGTATGTTTAGGGATATGTAAGCGCTGCTATAAGATTTGTTTTGTTTCATCGTTACAAATGTATCCGTTTCGCTTTTTTCCTTTTGTGACAGCTGTGCATTTTCTAAAAGATATATATGATTTTCGACAGAAAGATTTAAGGAAACATCTACTATGCCTTTGCGACTTAATATAAAATATACATTTCTTTTCTTTCAAACACAGATGGAGGTTTTTACTTCAGTTTTCGAAAGTTCTTAAGACAAATATTTCCGCGTATGTCAAATTAATTTTTATTCTGTTGTTTTTCGAAGCTGGAATATCAATATATCTTAAAACGGGTACTCTTTCACAAAAGAAACTAATCACATTATCACAATCAATTTTGCTTTCTTGAAATGCTACTATACTAAAAAGGAAATAATGGAAATATCTATTACAATTGAAATTGAGAAATGGTGAAATGAATAAAAAAGGTTAATATTGTATAAAAATATTCAATTTTTAAACATGAATTTTTCAAAACTTTTCTGGAAGCAATCAATAAAATCGAATGAAAATTTTTTTTGCATGAATTTAGTTCGTTTTTGTTTTTGTGTATTATAAAATTTTACACTGTTTCTGAATGTTTTGATTGTTTATGAAAATTTGACTGTTTATGAATGCTTTTGATTGTTTATGAAATTTTGACTGTTTCTGAATGTTTTGACTGTTTATGAAATTTTGACTGTTCATAAATGTATGAAAAGGCTCCCCAAAACCTGACGGAAAAAACGATCAATGTAAATTACATGGGTACTATAGGATTAAATCATATTTTTGGCTTTAATTTAAATTCCGGGAAAAGAATAGGAAAAAAAAGGAATTAACTTTCGTTACCACCATTCTTTAAAACATTTACAGTGAGTATCTTTTTGCAAAACTTCGGATAACTTCAAGAATAGAAGATGAAATGAAGGCAAATTCTTCTTTTCAAGGCAAACCCTAATGAATGTATGAAAAAGACAGCCAAAACTGATTCGGAAATAAGGAATAGAAGGCACACACTATATTAAAGATTAAATAATATCTTTAGCTTTTCTTTAAATTGGAAAAAGGTAATGAAAATTCTTTACCATTCTTTAAAAAAATTTACAGTATCATTTTGCAAAACGTAAGATTACTTCAAGAATAGAGGATGAAAAGAAGCCAAATTCATTTTTTTCAAGGAAAAATCCAATAACTACATAAAAAAGACACCGAAAAACTGGCTAGGGAATGTTAATGAAAAGAAGGGGGACTATGTTATTTATTAAATATTATTTTTAATAAGGTTTAAGTTTTATTTCAGTTAGAAATTTGGAATGCACTTTCATTATAATCTGCCATATACATAATGAAACGTGATTTAAAGTTTTTTATCTCATTACTTCTGAAAATTAAATGCGCTTTTGCGCCAGTAAAGATGTACTGAAATTTAGTGTTAGCAACTATACTTCATGATAAATATTTTTAACTCATAAATAAATTTGTATTTATTTGTAAATACAAGTTTGTAATCTTTTAAAAAAAACAATTTCAACGTTAAAGGTAACGCAACGTTTGCAGACAAATATTTGTGAAGAAAAAGCCCTTTCAAAATTCTACCTCTTATATTTTTGTATGCTTATTCTAAGTTGGTGTACTTCTAGTGAAAAAAAGCCTTCAGCACTTTAAGTAATCCTGAAATAAAATAACTTCCGAACGAGCTGTTAGATCCGATTTGTTGACTTTGATACCATTTTTTTCGTTGAAAACATCCCGAATAATTTAATTTTAGAGTAAAGCAACCCTTTTCCTACAAGACGTACAGAAAAGTATGTTTAGGGATATGTAAGCGCTGGTATAAGATTTGTTTTGTTTCATCGTTACAAATGTATCCATTTCGTTTTTTTTTTTTTCTTTTGTGACAGCTGTGCATTTTCTAAAAGATATATATGATTTTTGACAGAAAGATTTAAGGGAAACATCTACTCTGCCTTTGCGACTTAATATAAAATGTATATTTCTTCTTTCAAATACAGATGGATATTTTTACTCCAGTTTTCGAAAGTTCTTAAGACAAAAATTTACGCGTATGTCAAATTAATTTTATTCTGTTGTTTTTGAAGCTGGAATATCAATATATCTTAAAACGGAAACTCTTTTACAAAATAAACTAATCACATTTAACACAGATCAATTTTACTTTCTTGAAATGCTACTATACTAAAAGGAAATAATGAAAATATTTATCACAATTGAAATTGATAAATAGTGAAATGAATAAAAGATAATATTGTATAAAAATATTCAATTTTTAAACATGAATCTTTACACAACTTTTCTGAAAGCAATCAAATAAATGAAACTCAAATGAAGATTTAAAAAAATCTGTTTTCGAGTCTTATTAAATTTTGACTGTTTATGAATGTTTTTGAATCTTTATAAAATTTTGACTGTTTATAAATGTATGAAAAAGACATCCAAAAGCTGACGAAAAACGTAATGTAAAGAATGGTACTATGTTAATTACGGGTACTATGGGGATTAAATTAAATTTTTGGCCTAGATAAAAAATGGAATATACTTTCGTTACCTTTCTTTTAAACATTTACGGAATTATTTTACAAAACTTAGGATAACGAGAATAAAAGATGAAATGATACTGCTTATGAAGATGTTTATGTTTGCTTTGAAATTTTTGAAAACGTCTCATTTGCTTTAATTATTAATGCTAAATTAATTTAGTTACTTTTTAATTTTATAACTTAATTTATACTAAGGGACTGATGGCCGAGTGACTACCGTTGTGGATTTAGGTGCCACAGGTTTTGATTTTTGAGTCTCATGGTGTCATGTATGTTTGTAGTGGTTCGAAATCCCACTTTAAACTATAGGTTTCGGTCTAATATGACTGTATATTCTTGGGTGTAGGGCTGACAACCCTACCCTTTAAAAGAAAACATTTACTGTCTCGAAATCTAAAAGCAGGCAAACGGTCTTGACACACCATGGGAGCGGTCGTACCAATAACGAAGAAGAATTTATATTGATTTCAAATTTGTAAGAAAAAAAAAAATTATAAACATGAATCTTTGTAAATCTGTCCAGAAAGCAATCAAATAAATAACATTGAAATGAAGACCTTTTTGCATGAATTTTAATTCATCCGTTTTTGCATTTTCTTAAATTTTGACTGTTTATCATCATCATCGTCATCATCATAGGCGCAATAGCTCAAAGATGGGCCAAGGCCTACTGGCCTATCGGCAGATTGAAAAACCGTTTTAGATGATTTATTTTCTCTAAAAAAATAAGAATAGATACTTATAATTTGCTAACGTACACATAAAAATAAAACTATGTTTATGCAAAGATAAAGTAAATATTGAAAACAAAAACAAACAAAAAAAACTTGAGCAATAAAAGAAATTGAAAACTAATTGGTTACTAATCAAATGCGAAGAACTGATAATAAGTTACTCTTAAAGCTCTATTAAGTATCCACGTATGTCTTATTTATTTTTTGACTGTTTTTTGTCTACCTTTAAAATTTTGAAAAACATTTCATTTGGTTTAATTATCAATGCAGTATTATTGTTCAACAATTTAGTTGCAATTGAAATATTACCCTTAATTCATAGTTATTTAAAATTAGTAAACAAATTTCAATTTATAAAAATGAATTTTTTTAAAATTTCTGTAAGCAATCAAATAAATGCATGAACTAAATTCGTAGGATTTTATGTCTTATTTATCTTTGATTATTTGTGTTTACCTTAACATTTTGAAAACATTTTATTTGTTATAGTATGCAATATTAATGTTGAATTAATTTAGTTGCTATGTAACATTATAACCTTAATTCATTGTGATTTCAAAATTTGAAAATATATTTCAATTAATAAAAATGAAACTTTTCAAAATGTTTCTGTAAGCAATCGTTGGTTTTAGTGTCTTATATTTATATTTGATTGTTTTTTTTTCTTCCAGCTTATAATTTTGAAAAACATTTCATTTGTTTTAATTTTCAATGCAGTAATATTCAATCAGTTTAATTGCTATTAAATTTAGGGGTTTTAACAATAAATGAAAAAAAATATAAAATAAAAATAATGAAACCTAAAAAATTCTCTTCTTCATCCATTCAATTATTAATTGTTTTCTTAATCGATTAAATAAAAATTCTCTTATCCATTTTGTTATCCCACTGAAAATGTTGTTATAGTATCTAATCGATTTGAGATTTTTTCTACTTCTTACACTGCGGTGCGCTTGTAATGATTATATACATTAAGATGGATTAACTTCAAGAATTGTTTTTGGGAATTAAATCTTCACTTTTTCCTCAATTTTTTCACCCAGAAACAATGATGATTGGATTTGATAATTATCGGTATAAAGTAGCCATTAATTGAATCTGGCTGATGTAATACGGATTTAGATTGAGGTGAAGGTTCATTATTCAATTCTGAAGGCTTTCAAGAATTTGCTTTTGTTTTTACTTCTTCATTACGTAAAGGGGTCCATTTCTTTTTGAATAATTTTACTTTCTGAGTGGAACAAGTTAATTTTTCTATATTTATCATTTAAAATTCTATGAAATTAACACATAAGGAATAGAAGAATGTTGCAATTTTTAAATTATCACAAAAAATAGATTAAATAACTTCACATTATATAAAACCAGCCAAAAAATTTGAGAAGAATTGGGCTGAAAACATTTGTGTCATTCAATGAAATTCACGAAAATTACTCCCTAACGAGTATTTTTGTGCTACACTCTTTTATTGGCCTCATCTTCACTGTCTAGGTGTAATATGGATGGTCTGAAAGAGAAAATAACTTTAATTTAAAAAAATGATAAATATAAAATTATTAACTAGAATTATGTAATGTTCATTTCTTTCCAACATTTTAGATTAGCTACAATTTTTCGACAATATCGTAACGTAGAGTTTCTTATTGTTAATATTTGTACATTCGGTATTTTTGGTATTATACAGGAAACTCCGGAACTCCATGCATGAAGTTGGAGGAGGTAGAGAGCACCAATATGTATCACATATTAATGCCTGATCGGACATCTATTTGAAAGAGATAAAATTACAGAAAAAAGATACAAAAAGCGTGAAGTTTTTGTGACACACAAACACCAAGTATCAAATTGCAGGAAAGAAAGGGATATCAAAGCGCAGCGAAGACATAAAAACAGTGTAAAGCTCTTCTATATCTAGGCACACCCACCCACACATGCATAGTTCTCGAGAGAGATAAAAGGCATATAAAATTCTTTTATACACATACCACCGGTGAAAGATACAAGGATACAAAGACACAATGTGTATACAAAAGTGTAAAAAGCGCTATCACTCACAAAAACATACCACATATCGAACCTTGAAAGATGAAGGGGCATCAAAGCGCATGAGGACATAAACGCAGTATAAAACATTTCTACACATAGGACACACACACACGCGCACTTTTTCGCGAGAGATAAAAAGACACAAAAGTAGTACAAAGTGCTTGTATGCTTTTCGTACAATATGGGCTTTTACACACACACACACACACACACACACACACACACACACACACACACACACACACACACACACACACACACACACACACACACACACACACACACACACACACACACACACACACACACACACACTACCTACGAGAGACAAAGGGATACAAAGACACAGTACGGATACGAAAGGAATGTAGAGCGCTTTTACACACCGGCTCAAACACACGAAACACTCGCGATTGATACAAGGACCCAAAAGTAGTGTAAGGCGTATTTACACAAACATAATTCGCGAGAGATAAAGGGACACAAAGACAAAGAAAGGATTCAAAAAGCAGTGTAAATAAATTTTTACTGACTAACAAGCACACGCACAAAAAAAAAAACATTACAATAATAGATATAAACAGAACAAGCCTGTACATCAATGATATTCAATTCATATGGATAATATTTCATCATCATTCATCAATTTATATGCTTCATATTTAATATGGATATTAAATAGCTTTTTTGCATAAAGGAGACTTCATCTGTGAAAAGAACGTAACTCGGAAATTGCTGGGTTTTTTTTTCCGGTAAGAAAGCATTATGAAAAGACAAGATATGATTTTCCTGCTGCAGTAATTGAATATTTTGAAGATGAAAGGATGTGATACCACAACATATAGAACGCTAAATATTGTTGTCGGAGAAGATCCTATTGGTAGCTAGTGGCCTTGAATTGGAGTTTTATCCACAAAGCAACAGCTCTATTCAATTTAAGTGTTCGTGTTGGTCAAACCCATGAAGGATCTAAGTTCACATAAAATTTGATGTGCATGAACTATAATTTGGTATTTGGCATGTGCCTCATTGGAAAACTTTATCCAAACAATAGTACAATGACGCATTCATTTCTGTTAAATAGACTATAAATGAATTGAATATCATTGAAATCAGAATTGGTGAACCACTGCATATTCAACTCAAACAAACAGCGGCTTTAATGAGTAATGTCAAGCACTCGCGTACAATGCAACCTATACGTTTTCGGTCTTGCATTTCTGAGTGAATTTATTACTATCGATGCTGTCGTCTATTTTTAATAAAAGTTTGTCAGCAGAGTTCGAAATACGATGTAAATTTCAGATAAATGAGCCATCAGGAGGACAAACAGAACCAATCACACCATGGATACTAAAAAAGATAGATAGGTGAATGAAGAATTTTAACACCATTTTTCACTGGAAGGAGTGACAATTCGAGTAAAGTAGTTGGGAAATGGTTTAGCAAACGTTCTACGTTTGCACGATACATTGTACTTTTGACACAAGCTTCTGCTCCGCCATTGTGGATTTTTTCCGTTTTCATCTCTCTCTCAAACATGCGCCAATTTCCTTTGAGGACACATCTCATTCCAAAACAGATTATTTTACATATTCATAGTCTCTGGAATGCCCGTATGACGATTCCCTTAAAAAAGCGAGCATCGAGTTAGTTGCAGATTGAATCTGTTGGTTGTGGTTGGCCTCATAGCCATTTGGATAGCTCTCTGGTTTTTGGTACCACAGACTTCAGATTCGAATCCTGATTGTGGCATGGATGTTTGTCAGTTGTCCGGAATATACGCTAATCTGTAGGGTCCCGTCTAATTAGCCCAAACTGTGCACAAAATGACCGTAGAGCAACAAATCAAACAGAAACCGTTGCAGTCTTTAACTTTATCTTTTCAAAGCTAATCGGTTCGCTATTTCTGTAAAGGTTACACCTGTTAAATTATTTAATATTCTTTTATCTTATAATAAGGAATTACAAAAAAATAGTTGTCTCATTATAACCATTGTTTCGTAAACAATGTTGCTGTTACAAGGATATTAAGTTAAAATTACAATTTTCGATAAAACCTAGGACATGAGATGAAGAGAAGAGTTAAATCCATATTTCAATACCACTTTAATAAAACAATTTTCTTTCTTCCCAAAATTCCCAAACAACGTAACCACAAGAATAATAGTCGACTGCAAAGTTGTTAAGATTATTAAATTATGCGTAAGAAGATTGTGATCTGAGAAATTGTTGAAGTAACTCGCATTTTCGCCTGCAGTTAAGCAATATTTAAAAACAATTTCTGAAATTCCTCTTTCAATATGGCGCTTGCTTATCTTTAAAAAGCTTTTTAAAAATTCACACTTTTCATTTTTCATTCACAAAGTTTTTCCAAGATAAGGAGCTTATAATTTTATAATTTTCACAAAATATTTGAACTATTGGAAGAAATGCGGGGTGGTGGGGTAGGGTGTGAGTTAAAAGTGTCGACATTTTTCTCGGAATGGAAAAAAGATTACATGATAATCGCTTTTTCTGAAAGATCTTAAGCCTTTAAAATGCGAGACTCCGAAGTTGTTGTGTTTTTTGGTTCTTCGTAGCTCTCGCTTGGAATTGTTTTTTTTTTGTAAACGATAAAAAAAAATTTGTTTGTTTTTTTACCATGCGTTCCGAGGTATTAATTTTTAAACGAACTTCATTTATTTTCCTTTTACTTAATATTTACTTAAACGTGCCACTTGTTTGCGTGAATAAAATTAAGTTTTGTAATTTAATTTTTTAAAGTATTTGGATGTAAAGAAATAAGTAAAAAAAAAAAAAATAATGTTTTATTTTGAAATGTTGCGGCTTTAGAAGCGTAAGCTGAAATATGTTGTTTTTAAAACAGTTTGCAATATAGAAGCAGTTAATCTTTATGCCATAAGCAAGGGCTGCACCGCTGTTACTCATTTAACACTACCCATGGGGCACGTGTAGCTTGAAGATTTGCTACGGAGGCAAGTAACACTACCCCCCCCATAATTCTCTACAGTCAAATGAGACCGGGGTCTATGGTTTAAAGTGTATTCCGAATCACTCCAAACATCCATTGCATGATCGGGAGTCGAACACGACATAGAACGCCATCAAACCCCGTAAACTGAAATATTTTTATGTAATATACAATATGTTACAAAATAAGCGTTGAAGATTAAACATATGTTCATAGTTCCGTGTCAATCGTAACCTTAAGAATCAGTTTAGATTGTTATATTTTTTAAACATAGCCGACTCGTGGCTCCTTAGCAACGTGCACAGCTGGTGAGTATCAGGGCTCGGGTTTGCTGGCGGCTTGATATGACTGCTTTAAGAAACTAGGGTACTCGATGGTGCTTGTGATGTTCAGCGTCTTCCTTCGTTAGTCGGATTATCTGGTGCGTGTTTTCCGAGTTTTCTCACATACGATATGTAAATGAGGGGTAGTTGCCGCCAAAAGTTCTCTAGCAATGTGCTGCCCTACTGCTTCAGACTTTAATTATTTTTAAAAAGGAAAGCCGGGAAATAAAAAATTCAGAGATATATATTCGAAACATATGTAAAATAGAATATGCTCTGGTGCTCGATGCCAGAGCTTTCGGGTTGCGGCGGTGCCATGGATATTTATAGAAGTTTGGAATCCACTTTAAACCATAGGTCCCAGTCTAACATGACTATAGAGTATTGAGCATGGAGCTGATAACCCTATCCCGCAAAAAAATATCTGTCTCGAAATCTGCCAGTAGACAGAATACTTTGGTCCACCATGGGGCTGTTGCTTCAATGACGTTGATAATGATGATTGATTAGCAACATTTAAAAAATAAGAAATCTTTGTCAATCTTATACTTGCATATATTAAGTTTATTGTAAAAGATTTACTGTAGTATACTTTACTGTAATATACTTGGATATCTTAAGTTTCTCCGAGTCTTACCTTATTAACTTAAAATTTCACAGTATCAATGAAAAAGCTTAAAATTAACAAAAATGCTCATGGCTAATTCTGATTTAAGTAACATCCTACTATCGTTGAGGAAAACCACATTCCTAAGTCATTTTTAGAAATTTGAAGTTACTGCAGCATTACCACGAGAATCTTCATGTTGTCGTATTTTTTAAAAAAGTCTTCACCACAACAAACGCATATCCAGTGACAGCCAGAAGCGCAAAAATTAAAAGTGAGTCACATTTGCTGCTGAACTGTGGTGAAGATATATACTTTAGAACACCAGGTACGCCCAATCGTGTTGAAGGACTGAAAAGTAAGGGGAAACGAATTTTCACATCCAAAGAATTCGTTTCATGGAAGAGACCTGAAATTTAAGTAATCGCATTTTTTGGGTAGAGCAGAAAAAGAACGGGGAACTGAGTGGCAGAAAAACTGGTTTAACTCGGAAAAAAAACCGATTGGGTCGACAGAATTGTTTACCTTCTGGCCAGGATCAATTTCTCTTATTTTTTTTTATTTGGAATACTTCGAATCTATTTTATGTTAGTGGATAAAAATCTTGGTCTTCTACTGTGAAAAAGATAAAAAGGTTTTTCTTTGCTGGATCGATTACAGGACGAATTTTAATTTTTAGAATATTTCCGAAAAAAAAAAGGAAAGTTACGTTAAAAAATTATAATTCACGTTATTGAAGAAACAAACGAATGTAAGTGAAACGTTTAGTTTTTCAGCGATATTTCTTTAGGGATATTAGGGATATTTGCATTTCCCATTCATGGCTAAATGATAATGTTTATAAATTAAAGTGCTAATGATTAAGATTCTACTTGATGTTGCTTTTCAAGTGACTGCTCTCAGAAATGAAGTCATTGTAGCAGATTATATGAATGTTTCGTCAATTATAATACATTGTGGGAATTTTCACGTTTTTATTTTATACGATACATACAGATTCACCTTCTATCGTTATGAGAATATTTTGTGGGAAGTGCGAAGTACCTTATCGCATCAATATAAACAGAGATCTCACTACAATAAAATTCCAATTTACGAATTAAAAATTGCCTATAAAAAATTCAACACTTAAATTATGAATCATATTTTGTCATTTTATTACTAACGGTTTTCAATTATAACCATGCATTTTTTACCACTGACACAAGCACTATTTTTAAACTGTTTTATTAGATTTTATTTTAAATAAAAATACACTGCATTACATTATAAAATTGATTATGTACATTATTCTCAGCTACACTACATCATATATATGAAAATGCTGCACACTTGATATTCTTCGCTTTATACATGAAAATGCTACACACTTGCCTTTCTTGTATGCATACACGAAAATATTTCTCACTTTACATTATTCATTATATAGAGAATAATACATCCTGGACGTTGTTCGCTGCATCATGAGAATACTACATACTTGACATACGTACTTCATTATGTACATGAGAATAATACATCCTGGACTTTGTTCGCTGTATCATGAGAATACTACATACTTAACATTATATACATGAGAATACTGCTCATTTGACATTCTTCTCTACATACATGACAATACTGCGCATTTGACATTCTTCTCTATGTACATAAAAATTCAACATAGCTGACATTCTTCTCTATATACATGAAAATTCAACACAGTGGACGTTCTTCTCTACATACCTGAATATACTACACACCTGATATTATCTGTGATGCAGAAAATACTACACGTCGTTCTTTGCAATATACACGAAAATACTACACATTTGACTCTCTTCGCTACATATATGAGAATATTACACACTTGACATTCTTCGCTATATACACGAGAATACTTGACATTCTTCGTTATATGCAAGAGAATACTATACTCTTGACATTCTTCGTTATATACAAGAAAATACTGTACTCTTGACATTCTTCATTATATACAAGAAAATACTGTACTCTTGACATTCTTCGTTATATACAAGAAAATACTGCACTCTTGACATTCTTCGTTATATACAAGAAACTGTACTCTTGACATTCTTCGTTATATACAAGAAAATACTGTACTCTTGACATTCTTCGTTATATACAAGAAAATACTGTACTCTTGACATTCTTCGTTATATACAAAGAAAATACTGTACTCTTGACATTCTTCGTTATATACAAGAAAATACTGTACTCTTGACATTCTTCGTTATATACAAGAAAATACTGTACTCTTGACATTCTTCGTTATATACAAGAAAATACTGTACTCTTGACATTCTTCGTTATATACAAGAGAATACTGTACTCTTGACATTCTTCACTACATATATTAGAATATTACACACTTGACATTCTTCACTATATGCACGAGAATACTTGACAGTCTTCATTGTATACAAGATAATACTATAGACATTCTTCCTTATAATGAAATACTATACACTTTACACTCTTTATTACATAGACGTTATAAAGATGAAAATACTACACTTGCCACTTTTTATTACATAGACATTATAATCATGAAAATACTACACAAATATCCTCTACTACATGTAGGAAAATACTGCAATGCAAATATTACAATTGAATTTACTACCATCTACCATTTAACCTAGCACATTACATTTTTAAATACCTAAAAATGATGCGCATTTATACATTTAACTGCACTAGACAACTTGTTATTACATACCTGAAAATATACTTAAAAGAAAAAATACCACTGTTAAAACCACTATTATTTAAATGAAATTAAATTAAGCTCCCTTTTAGCTTCTAAATTGATTCGAAAAATATCTTACATTTAAAATGAATTCTACCAGATTAATTCCTTACGATAGTGAGGAGTGTTTTTAGTCATTTTAAAGCACTAAAAGCTAATAAATATCATCAAAACATATTTTTGATGCATAATAGGATTGCCAGTATTTATACTCCAGGGCGATTTCAACAAAGACTCATTTATCCTTAAAGCATCGAAACGCAAATATTTGTTTAGTCTTCTATATCGTCGTGTTTAATTTAGAAATTGTTGTCGCAAAAAAAGATATTTAATCATGTTGAGTAGAAGTTTTTAAATCAGAAGTTTAAAAAAAAGTTACGTTAATATTTGCCTTATTGATTTCAAAAAGATAAAGGATGAATATTTAGAAACAATGGCGAATTACCTACTTAAAAATGTTTTTTATTATAATGTAAAGAACAAACTGTTTCTATCTTGAAACAGAATGCAAATTTGTAATTAAAAATGTAACTTATCATAAAAAAAAGGCAAACACATTAGTGAAATTTGAAATATTTATTTTTATACTTTATTTTCGTTTTCTTGTCGCTCTTCAGGATTATTTTAGACTAATAATTTTTTTATTGAAATAAAACTATTGAGAAAAAAATAATAATTTTTCTGGAGAAATAATAGCAGATTGTTATATATTTAAAATTAATAAAACTTTTTCTAGATAGATCTGTGGGGCTTGTGCTAAATTTATGTATGCCTCGAACAGTTCACTGATGTGTGGCCTTTGTGTTCTTATGTATGCCACGGACAGCTCACTGACGTAGGGTGGGCTTTGTGCTCTATTTACGTATGCCACGAACAGCTCACTGATGGAGAGATAATTTTTAAGGACAACACTCATGTATTTGAAGCATGTCTAAGAAAAAAAGTTTGCAAGCTTTTCCCTGGCAGTCCAATTAGTCCAGGCAGTCTGAATGGACACTTATTATCACAATAGGCATGGAGTCTTCTCGTTTCAGAAAGCTGTGAATACAACGAATGCCACCGGCAGATTAGAACTACAAACCTTTCGCATGCTAGCTGCACAAGTTGCCACTTAACCACGAATTGAACTATAACGAAAGTTTGATCAGGATAAATCAGTTTGCTCAGTGAGGAATTTTCTGAGCTGAAAATTAGAATCAATATATTATCACTATCTGTATTAACTTCGATGTATTCAATTAATTAGTTACTTACTTATTTAGAACACACGAGACGGAGATGTACTGTAACATGAGATATCATTTGAAAAATTGTCTAAACGTTTATGGATTTTTGTAAATAAGAAAAATAAATACTTATCTCTTGGTAATGCTCGAAACTTTGATTCCTAGGGGCCTAAACCTTTTAGATTCTTATTTAAGCGCATTTGTAGGAAAATACTTTACTGTGTTTTATATAAAATAGACAAGGATGAACAGAAAAGACGCTGGCTACATTCACTCACTGTAACTTGATCACGGGCCGCACACCTCTTAAAGAAAACAATCATCAAAAATCATAATTAAACGTATTTCTAGTTCACTCCTAGTGATATCTTTGGTATTTCTGCTATGTTATTTATATATATTTCTCATAATTTATGTGTGTTTCCGCCTATTCACACCCACAATGTAAATTGTGATTGGTAGGACTAAGTCATGATGGTTGTAGGACTAAGTCAAAGCTTAAATCTAATGAAAAATTTCAAAAATTGTATTGTATTGAATTGGATTTTCAAAAATTGTATCAATATTTGTTAAGAAATTATCCAATTAGGTTTTATGCAAATCTGGCGACTCTTCGTAGTTGACAAATTCTGTTAATGTTATTCTATACGCCGTTATACTGTTCATGGAAAGGCTAATGCGAAAGTGAATAAATAAAACATACTAACAGCTGAATAGCAATTACCTAAAAATTTGTTTTAATAAATAAGAAAACATCTGCTTTGCCATTTTACCAGTTAGTTGCATCTAAACTAGCGTACCTCTGAAAAAGTCATCAATGTTTGCAACCTGAAGCATATTATGAATACTCTTATGGTGCCGTTGTTCAATTCAAAGAAATTCTCCTCTCTCGCCTCCTGATGTTTTAAATTTGATATTCATAGGAGCAGTATAGGATTGGATGATGGAAGAGAAGAAAGATTTTTAGAAGATTGTTCTTTCGTATTGTAGAAAATATTTTTGTTTGTTGAATTTCGTCTTTTTATTTTTTATTAAATTTGTAATGCAATCTAAGGAAAGAAAGCTGTTCATTCACACCAAAACTGACTTTAAAAGAAGATTCGAACATAGATCTAAAGAAAAGTATAAAATAGGAATGAATCAATAAGTTGAGAAATGACAATATTAGAGGTATAGACAGCATTGAACTGCCATGAAACTAAATAAAAGACTTCATTAGTGAAGCAAACCAACGGCGCCAGGTCAAATGGGCTACCATGTCTTACTCTCTCTATATATATCTGCCTCTCACTCTCTATATGTATATATATTAATCGATATATCTATGTTAATTACGATAGTATGAATATAAAAAATATAATTGTATCTGAAGAACATTCTTTTATTTTATTTTAACAGGAGCTATTTTAAAAAAAAATTCACTTAAACCCTTTCTCATTTGAAATAAAAATCATTATCTTTTTCAGAAGTTTAAGATCTCATTAAAGTATTACTAAATCAAGTACTTTAAATTAATAACATTCTGTCTTTAATTATCACAGTTTTGCTGACAAACACAAGACTTTATCTTTCTTGAAGAAGAATGTTGCTCATTTATCAACAGCAAGTTCCGCCACTTAATATACCTCATAAAAAATGCGTTAACATAGAGCATGATATAACAGACATTTCTCTTGTTTTTAGAAATATGCATTTTGTAAGGTTAAAAAATGTCGGAATGTGTTACAGTTAGGGGTGCGTCGACAATTGTAGATATTAACTAACCATTAAGAGTATTAGAGTTTTTACAATGTAACCTTAGATATACAGCTGAAATAAAATTTCAAAAAAAAAAAAATATTTTTCTTGCATTTGTAGGGCTTAAGCCATTGAAATGTGAGGAACTTTTAATGACAAAGGAATAAAAAAATCTAATTTATTTTAATACTGCTTGAATTACCCAGTATTTCCCAGATAAGAAAAATTGAATAAGATTAAGAGAAAAAAAAAATTTTAATAGTTAGATTCAAAAATATATATTTGTTTTCATTAATATTTTGCAAACAAAAAAATCTTCCAGAAATAATTTCATTGAAGAATTTCAGTCAATCGCTTGTGAATACACAATGTTTTACACTCAAGAAGTATGCATTACAGACTTAATATATTTAATGTAAAACATATAGCAATTTGGATTTTTTTTTTTCTCCTAAGCTTTAACCTTTTTATTAAACTGGTGGTAGAAAAATTAAAAATATCATTGAAATGAGGGCGTTAATGTCGATAAAAATTCGTATTTAAAAGTGTATTCAAAGTCTATTTTCAAATTGAGGGAATTGAGGGTGGGACTTAAGAAGAATATCTATAAAGTTTCCTTTAAATTAGCTATATCAGATCTAATAAAATAGACTGTGTCAGATCTAATAAAAATAGACTATGTCAGATTTAATAAAGTAGCCTCGCCCAGATCCAATAAAATAGCCTACGATCTTATCTAGGCCATAGACGATGTATGTGTTAAATTTGAAAGCTTCAAAATGAAACTGTGAATTTGTATAAAAACAAACAATTATATCAATAAATTCATTTATTATTTTACTATAATATAATTATACATTTATATTTCTGAAACTTATGTTACTAATTTCAAAAGGCTTGCATAATGGCAAGACATATTAGATCGCCTTATACGTAGAGATTCAACTGAGTGTACGACGAAAGACAGCTGCACTGTATCTATAATGTAACAAAGTGTTAACCTTTAAGATTGGTATCTGGATATTCGCATCCTCTTAATCCCCCTGAAACAAAAGGAAGCATTATACTCTTATGGACTTATCGTGCCCTTTCTTGGTATATACACGGATATTTTAGCTTCAACAATATTGTTCAAAATTCAACAGGCTATTATGGTCTTAAATTATAATTAGCTTATTAATAAGAAATGTATATCACTCCGAAATCCCTTATATAAATATAAACGTACATAAATGTACTTCTCGACTTAAACGTACAAATACATACAGGGAATATATGCACTTGTGCATAAGGATATACGCAGTCCAGTTACATTAATGTGACCACCACCTACTTTCGACGTCAAAGTAAAATAACCAATCACAAAAAGCAGGTGGCAGCACATTGCAGTGGAGTGCCATATAAAGAATTCCACTTTATACCACTTAAATACCACTTAATACCATATTCCACACTCCACTTAAATCCCTGAATATACAAGAGTGTATATTCTGGCTTTTGACAGGTGGTCACATTAATGTGATTGGATTGTGTATAAGCATACATACAAACCTATACGCAGGAACACGTATATAAGACCTATATACACACACTTTCTCGAAGTAGCTTTTATATTTGCAAAGAGCTTGCTGCGAAAGTATTAAAATAAATCTCTTTACCATACGCGGCAGATGCGGCACAAAACGCCCCAACGGAGGAAACGATAATTTAAACTTTATTCCTCAGAGAAATCTGAGAACCTCATTCTCTGAAGCGAAAAAAAAAAACCCTTCACCCAGATGTCCAGCACCGGATATCATTAACTCGGGATTTATAGCCTCTGTCGATTTTAAAGGGAAGTGAAAAGAGTTTAAGAAACACTGAACTAGAAAGTCCTTGAATATATGTTTTATATATATAAACTTCTTATGACCAAATTATTATTAAAGTTTTCTTTTTTACATTACACATCAAAATTTTGTTGACACGACAAAGTGCATGTACACCGATAAATATACACACTTTACATATGGATATATATACAGGCATACATATACATACATATATACATACATACATATCTGTACACATAGGTACATATAATGCATTACATTTCAACATAAATGCTCATGCTTACGAATATGAAAAAGCCTATATATTCACAAAGTAAATACGGTACACATGTAAACATAGAAATGCATATATAAAGACCCTAATTTTCAGAAGCGTGAATTTGATTTGCAAAAAGTTGAATACGATTTGTGAAAAGGTGCATTTTGATTTGCAAAAAGTTGAATATGATTTGTGAAAATGTGAATTTGTTAGCAAAAAGTTGAATATGATTTGCCAAAAGGTGAATTTGATTTGTAAAAGTTGAGTTGAAAATGCAAAAAAATGTCACAACCATTTCTTTTACCCCATGAATTTTGTTTGCACAGGTAAATTGGGATTGTCAAATCTGTGGACTAATAATAAACAGAAGTCAGAAATACTTAGCTTATTGTGCCTTGTAGGAATATTACGGTTTTCTCAAATAAAGTTTTGAGACAGAAGAAAAATTTTTTTAAGCATCATTTTACTCTGCTCATTTCGAACTCTTATATGTTTGCTCACCATATTCACCAACTTCAGAGCAAGTCAAGAAACTTGTTCCTCTGGTCTTGATCTTACTCAATAGATTAGCATTCTTTTAAAAGTTTACAGAATCATTTTGCAGAACTAAGGATAATTTCAAGAACAGAAGATGAAATGAAGCCAAAATTCTTTCTTATTCCATGGAAAAATCCAATGAATGTATGAAAAACGATATTGAAAAACTGTCAGGGAAAATGTCATGGAAAAAGAAAGGACTATGTTTAAAATTAAATGATATTTTTGGCTTTTAATTTAAATTCGAAAAAAAGTATAGGAAAAAGGGAATTAACTTTCGTTACCATTCTATAAAACATTTACAGTCAGTATCCTTTTGCAAAACTTTTTGGATAATTTCAAGAATAGAAGATGAAATGAAGTCAAATTCTTCTTTTCAAGGCAAACCCCTAATGAATGTATGAAAAAAGACAGAGAAACTAGAGGGAAATAATGAATAGAAGGGACACTATATTAATGATTAAATAATATCTTTAGCTTTTCTTTAATGGAAAAAGGTAATGAAATTCGTTACCATTCTTTAAAAAAATTTACAGTATCATTTTGCAAAATGTAAGATTACTTCAAGAATAGAAGACGAAAAGAAGCCAAAATTCTTTTTCCAAGGAAAAATCCATTAACTATATAAAAAAAGACACCGAAAAACTGTCTGGAGAATGCCAATGAAAAGAAGGGCTACTATGTTATATATTAAATATTATTTTAATAAAGGTTTAAGTTTTTATTTCAGTTGGAAATTTGGAATGCACTTTCATTATAATCTGCAATATGCATAAGGAAACGTGATTTAAAGTTTTTATCTCATTACTTGTGAAACTTAAATGTGCTTTTGCGCCGGTAAACATGTACTGAAATTTACTGTTAGCAACTATACTTCAGGATAAATATTTAACTCATAAATAAATTTGATTTGTTTTGCAAATACAAGTTTTGTAATCTTTTATAAAACAATTTCAACGTTAAAGTAGCGCAACGTTTGCAGAAAAATATTTGTGAAGAAAAGAAGCCATTTCAAAATTCTACCTCTTATATTTCTATGCTTATTCTAAGTTGGTGTACTTCTAGTGAAAAAAAGCCTTCAGCATTTTCAATAAGTAATCCTGGAAATAAAATAACTTCCGAACGAGCTGTTAGATCCGATTTGTTGACTTTCATACCATTTTTTCGTTGAAAACATCACGAATAATTTAATTTAGAGTAAGCAACCCTTTTCATACAAGACGTACAGAAAAATATGTTTAGGGATATGTAAGAGCTGCTATAAGATTTATTTTGTTTCATCGTTACAAATGTATCCGTTTCGCTTTTTTTTCTTTTGTGACAGCTGTGCATTTTCTAAAAGATATATATGATTTTGACAGAGAGATTTAAAGGAAACATCTACTATGCCTTTTGCGACTTAATATAAAAATGTATATTTCTTCTTTCAAACACAGATGGATGTTTTTACTTCAGTTTTCGAAAGTTCTTAAGACAAAAATTTCCGCGTATGTCAAATTAATTTTATTCTGTTGTTTTCGAAGCTGGAATATCAATATATCTTAAAACGGGTACTCTTTCACAAAATAAACTAATCACATTTAACACAGATCAATTTTACTTTCTTGAAAGTTACTATACTAAAAAGGAAATAATGAAAATATTTATCACAATTGAAACTGAGAAAAAAAGTGAAATGAATAAAATCATAATATTGTATAAAAATTTTCATTTTATGAACATGAGTCTTTACACAACTTTTTGAAAGAAATCAAATAAATGAAATTAAAATGAAGATTTTTGAATGAATTTAGTTCGTCTGTTTTTGTGTCTTATTAAATTTTGACTGTTTATAAATGTTTTTGACTATTTATGAAATTTTGACTGTTTATGAATGTTTTTAACTCTTTATGCAATTTTGATTGTTTATAAATGTATAAAAAATACATCCAAAACCTGACGGAAAAACGTCAATGTAAAGAAGGGTACTATGCTAATTACGGGTACTATGGAGATTAAATAATATTTTTTGGCTTAGTTAAAAAATGGAATATACTTTCGTTACTTTTCTTTTAAAAATTTACAGAATTATTTCACAAAACTTTGGATAAATTCGAGAATAGAAGATGAAATGATGCTGTTTATGAAGATGTTTATGTTTGCGCTAAAATTTTTGAAAACGTTTCATTTGTTATAATTATCAATGCTAAATTAATTTATTACTTTTTAATTTTTATAACTTAATATATATTGATTTCAAAATTTGTAAAAAAAAAAAAATCAATTTATAAACATGAATCTTTTTACAACCTTTCTGAAAGCAATCAAATAAATGAAACTCAAATGAAGATTGTTTTAAAGGAATTTAATTCGTCTGTTTTCTGTGTTTAAGTCGTATGTTCGTAAGGAGTTTAAGTCTTGGCACATACAATAATTGATTAAATTTTAATTAAATAATTAATTAAATTTTGACTTCTTAACATCATCATCATACGCGCAATAGCCCTATTGTTGGGCAAAGACCTACTGGCCTACTGGAAGACTGAGAAACCCCATTATTTTCTCTAACAAAATAGGAATAGATGCTTATACTTTGCTAACGTACACATAAATAAAACTTTGTTCATGCAAAAGAAAAAAAACTCGCAAAATAAAGAAATTGAAAACAACAAACTTCCCAAAATAAAGAAATTGAAAACTAATCGGTTACTAATCAAATGAGAAGAAATGATAAGAAATTACTCTTAAAGATCTATTAATTATCCACGTATGTCTTATTTATTTTTGATTGTTTTTGTCTATCTTAAAATTGTTAAAGACATTTCATTTAGTTTAATTGTCAATGCAGTATTATTGTTCCACAATTTAGTTGCAATTGAAGTATTATAACCTTAATTCATTGTGATTTCAAAATTTGAAAATATATTTCAATTAATAAAAATGAAACTTTTAAAAAAATGTTTCTGTAAGCAATCAAATAAATGCATGAGTTAAATTCGTTGGTTTTAGTATCTTATTTATAGTTGATTGTTTTTTTAGCTTATAATTTTGAAAAACATTTCATTTGTTTTTAATTTTCAATGCAGTATTAATATTCAATCAATTTAGTTGCAATTTAATTTTAGTGATTTAACAATAAAAGAAAACATAAAATTTTAAAATAAAAAAAACGAAACCAAAAAAAAAAAAAAAAAATTCTCTACTTCATCCTTTCAATTATTAATTGCTTTCTTAATCGTTATAATAAAAATTCTGTTATCCATTTTGTTATCCCACTGAAAATAATGTTAATAGCATCTAATCGATATGAGGTGTTTTCCACTTCTTACACTGCGATGCGCTTGTAATGATTATATACATTAAGATGGATTAACTTCAAGTATTGTTTTTTTGGGAATTAAATCTTCGGCTTTTTTCTCAATTTTTTCATCCAAAAACAATGATGATTGGATTTTCTAATTATCGGTATAAAGTAACCATTAATTGAATCTGGCTGATGTAATGCGGATTAGATTTGGGTGGAAAAGAAGGTAAAATTATTCAATTTTGAAGGCTTAAAAAAAAGTTGATTTTGCTTTTACTTCTTCATTATGTTGATGCATTTTTCAATAATTTTTACTTTTTGAATGGAACAAGTAAATTTTTCTGTATTTATCAATTAAATTTTTATAAAATTAGCACAATAAAAATAGAAGAATATTGCAAGTATTTTGCATTCAAAAGAATACTTCAAGTTTTTAACTTAACACAAAAATAGAATAAAATATCTTCACATTATACAATACTCGTGTTATTCCAATAACATTCCCAAAATTACTTCTTAGCGAGTATTTTCGTGCTTTAATTTCTTGTTGCCTGACCGTCGATGTCTCGGCATAATATGGATGGTCTGAATGAGAAAACAACTTTTAATTAAAAAATTGATAAATATAAAGATAATTTGTTTCTGCGTTCATTTCCTACAACATATTAGATTAGTTAAAAATTTTAGACATTATTGTAACTTAGAGTTTCTAATTATTAATTATTGTGCATTTGTATTTTTAGTATTATACTAGGTGCTATGGGAATGTATGAATTTGGAAGGAGGTAGAAAACACCGAAAACTATCGATATAAGAAAACATGATCGGAAACAAAAGGACATTCGCGCAAGATAAAGGACACAATGAAAAAGTACAAATACAAAAGTGGAAAGCACTATCACACACGGGACATCAATGCGCAGTGAGGACATAAAAGCAGAGTAAAGTGCTTCTACACATTGCCGTACACACATATACTACTCGCGAGATATAAAATACCTCAAAAAAGGGCTTTTATATACACACAACACATTTGATATATAAAGGGATACAAAGGACAGTGCGTAAGTGTAAAAAGCACTATCACACAAAATATCGTTAGTAAAGCATTATGAACAGACAAGTCGTGGATGATCTTTCGGCTGCAGTAATTGGATATTTTGTAGATGAAAGGATGCGTTCAATATGCTGTTGTCGGAGAGGATCCTGTTGGTGGTAAGTAGCTTTGAATTGGAATTTGATCCACAAAACAACAACTATATTCAATAAAAGTATTCGTGTTGGTGACGGCAATGAAGGATCTACGTTCACATAAAAAATGATCTAAATGAACGAAAATTTGATTATTTGGCATGCCCTCATTGCGCCCCATTTTCCAAACAATAGTAGAATGGCGCATTCATTTCCACTGTAAATGAAATGTTGAATATCAGCATTGGTGAACAATGCATATTGAACGCACAAAGATGGCTGATCTGATGAGCACTGTTAAACTATCGCTCACAATGCTGTCTATTCATTTTCGGTCTTGCTTTTCTGAGTGAATTTAATTACTATCGATGCTATCTATTTTCCCTAAAAGTTTGTCCGTAAAGTAAATAAATATTAATGTAGATTTCAGATAAATGAACCATCAGGACATGTAAAAACAGAACCAAGAACACCATGGGCACTTTAGGGATAGATAGGTCAAAAAAGAATTTTAATAGAATACCATTTTCCATCTTTTCTTTTCTCTTTAAGGACACATATCATTCCATAAGAGATTATTTTAACGTATTTATAATCTCTGGAATGCCCGTATCACTGAGCCCTTAATAAAGTGAGCAGCTAATATACTGGAGATCTTAGTTTCAGATTGAATCAGTTGGTGGCGCCCGTTGCTTTCGGCTTGATGGCCAATTGGCTATTGTTCTGGCCTTTTTTTACCACAGGCTCCAGGTTCGAACACTGGAGGTGGCATGGATGTCATTAATGATTCGCATTCCATCTTAAATTGTAGGCCCCGGTCTAGATTTTCAGATTTTCTCCTTTAAGACACGTAATTGCGAGGCATTTACAGATGGAAGTCCTCTTGCATGTGAATTTCTCCTTACTGTCCGTCCTTGGGCTATTCGTAGTAAGCCGAATACAAAACATGCCAATCTTCAACAAGAAAAAGAAAAGCAATTGGCAATTTTTGTTAAGTGAGCTAAAATTTATTTTCTGAATTGAAGCGAAAATTCTTATGCTCGTTATTCAGTGTTTTATACATCAAATATCTGCTATCAATCAAAATATTCTAGAAACTACTTATGAATTTTCTTTAATTATTTCTCTACAGAGCTAATCGGTTTACAATTTTTCTAAAAGTTACACAAAGATTAAATTATATAATACAATTCTTATATTGTATAGTAAAAAACTTTTACGGAAATACAAAAAAGTTTTTGCCTCCTACGTATAACCATTTTTCACAAACAATATTGCTATTACAAACATATATTAGTTAAAATTCTAATTTTCAATAAAACACAGGGCATATGAGGAAGAGAAGAATTAAATCCATATTTCAATACCACTTTCCTAAAACAATTTTATTTCTTCCCAAAATTCCCAAACAACGTAACCACAAGCATTATATTCGACTGAAAATTTTAAAGATTATTAAATTACGCGTAAGAAGATTGTATCGGAGAAATTGTTGAAGAAACTCGCATCTTCGCCTGCAGTTAAGTAATATTTAAGAAACAATTTCTGAAATTCCTCTTCAATATGACGCTTGCTTATCTTTAAAAAAGCTTTCAAAATTCACACTTTCCATTTTTCATTCACAAAAAGTGTTTCCAAGGTAAGGAGCTTATAATTTTTATAATTATTTTCACAAAATATTCGAACTATTGGAAGACATGCGGTGTTGTAGGGGTAGGGTCGAAATTAAAAGTGTCGACATATTTCTTGGAATGGAAAAAGATTACGTGATAATCGCTTTTTCTGAAAGGTCTTAAGCCTTTAAAATGCGTGACTCCGAAGTTATTTTTTTTTTTTTGTTTTTCGTAGTTCTCGCTTGAATTGGTTTTTTATTTTGTAAACGATAAAAAATTGGGTTTTTAACCATGTGTTCCGAGGTATTAATTTTTTTAACGAATTTCATTTATTTTCTATTACGTAATGTTTACTAAATATGTCCCTTTTGCGTGAATACAATTAAGTATTTGTAATTTTATTTTGAAAATTATTTGGAGGTGATAAAGTAAAGAAAAACTACTTTCTTTTGAAGCTTTAAACGCTTAAGATGAAATAAGTTGTTCTAATGCAGCTGGCATTTTAATGTATTCAGCTAATCTTTATGCAATCTTTATGCAGAGACAGCTAATCTTTATGTCATATACAAGGGCTGAACAGCTGTTGTTCATCTACCAATACCCAGGGAGCACGTGTAGCTTGAAGATATGCTATAGCATTTGGGCCAAGGCAGTCTACCGTTGCTGTTTGACTACTGACAGATTTCGAGACAGGAGGTGTTTTCTTTTGGGGTAGGGTTGTCAACCTTTCGCCTAATGCTCCTATAGTCACAGTAGACCAGGACATGCATGGCACAGTTTAAAGGTTTAAAGTGGATTCCAAACAACTGCAAACATGTATGGCACAGCGGGGACCCTAACCCGAACTCGCGCACCGAGCGGCGGAGCTCTCGCTCGAGCCACTCGCCCATCAGACCTAGTAAACTGAAATGCATTTTATGTCATATACAATATGTTACAAAACAAGCAAAGAAGATTAAATATATGCTCATATGTTCGTGTCAATAGTCACCTTACGAATGACTTTATATTGTTATTTTTATTTTCAAAACATGCCCGACTAGTGGCTCTATGGCAACATGTGTTATTGATGAGTATTAGGGCTGGGGTCAGTTCATTGGCGGCTTTGTTGTAGACATTGCTTCAAAAACGAAAGCTTCCGATGGCGTTTGTGATGTTCAGTGTCTTTCCTCGTTAGTCGGATAATCTGGGGTGTATCCGATTTTTTCTTACATACGATACGCCAATGCGTGACAGTTTCCTTCCGGAAGACCCTGCCTTCCTTCTTTCAGTGACACGGAGTCAAGTCATCTGTACCTACGGGTGCTCCATCGCGACAGAAACTGTCCCTTTCCCTCCATCCTTCAGTAGATTAGGTATGTGATATCTGTCCGGTTTTGCAAGACACATACGAGCTGTGATGAAACACCCCTAGGTAGAAGTCTGACTTGCCTCCATGTCCCTGAAGAAAGAGAGCATTACCTTCATGGAGGACTTTTAGAGAGAACTACCTAGAATTAGCGTATCGTATGGGGAGAAAACGCGGAAAACTACCACCAGGTAATTCGACTAACGAGGCAAGGTGCTGAACGTCATAAATGCTATCGAGTCTTCTTGTTTTTGAAACAATGTCTACAACATTGCCCCCAGCGGATTGAATCTCAGTCCTCATGCTCCCCAGCGGCGCAAGTTGCCCATTGAGCTTCCAGTCGAACGATTTAATTAGTTAAATATTTTAATTAAGGTAAATCATATTATTTGGAAGAAATATAGATAAAAGAACGACCTTTTTTATAACCTAAGAATATATTGATGTCTAATTTATTTTTCAGCTATTAAATGTGTAATTTATTTCTACAGTATCTCATTCGATTGTTAAATTAATTTTAAAAAAATTCTTTTATTAAAAACATATTCAGTTCTTTTTTACTAGCAAAATTTTATAAGAAAGCTTTAAGCACTAACTATTTCTATCGATAAAATACCTTTGTACCAAACAATAAACTATATTGATTCCATTATCCCATAGAGACCGCAAAAGGCTGGTATGTTTCATAAACAGATGCTTATTACCCATTACGTTCCATCTATCTTTAATACAGGTGTCCCCGGCAGCCTATACTTAAAAAGCATGGTTCTTAAGAGATAGTTAAATAAACCAGGAATATAACAATGAAATGCATTGATTGATTGGTAGCATTTTATTGATTAGATTTAGGATAATCGATACAGTCTTTTTTTAACATAAATTTTTGTGCGTATTGAAAGTTGAATCAAAATATCTGATATTCCACTTTTAATATGAATTGTAAAGCAGTTTACGTAATAAAAAATTACCGAGCTACTTGGAAAATACTGTTATTTGTTAAATCTGTTCTCTGTTAAATCGCAATGTCCTGTTAATGTTGAGATAGAATGTAATAATTCATCGTAATCCTTTAATTCATATTTATTCATCATACTAAGTATTAATTTAATTATTTTTAGTACTAATTCAGTATTTAATCATAAATTAAATTCACGAAATTCCTTTTATCCATTTTTCAAACTAACAGAAGTTGCTTCACTAGAAATGCTATAACTCACATACTAATAGTGCAAAAGCTGTCAAATTTATACACGTTTCTTTTGAAGGTTAGGACTAACTAAAAATCATATGGATTTAATACTAGTAGAGCCATCTATGTGTCAGCCTACGAACCTTTCAGCCCACCTGTTATAATAATATCTCCGACACAACATGTATTGATATCTAAATCTTTTAATAACATGTCATTCCCAAGTATACCAAAAAAAAAAAAAAAAAAATGACAGTAAAAAATGCTTGAATATCCCCAGTAACATTCATGGTGCTTAGTTAAAATTTTATTAAATTTCTTCTACACGACCTACTTTGGGTGGAATATTTACTAATGATGAAATCATTTTGTTATCATCAGACTCGATGAACTATTCAGAGCATCAGCAATCAGACCACCTAGTAAGTGGGAATTAAGTTAGGATTTTTTTTCCTCATACGCTTTACAAATGTGGTGGTCTTGACTCCTAAAGACAATGTACTAGTATCATCTCCATCGGTGAATAATTCATAGCAACGGAAATTAGGTTTCCTGGTGGAAATTTTACCTGATTTTCCTCTTATGACCTATAACTGTAGTACATTTACTTCTAAAGACCACGTCCTTGCATCATCAATCTTGATGGAGTATTCTATTATCCTCAATAATTTTGCCTAGTGGAAATTTTCTACCATACTATCTGCAAGTACAGAGTATTTCTCCTGAGGACAATATCTTTACATCATCACTACCAGAGGATTATTCAGGCGAAAGTCAGTCAGTCTGCATGTGAGAATTTTTTCATACGTTCTTTAAGTGAGATGGCATTTATTTATGAAGATGATGTTCTGGTTTCATAATCTTCAATAAACTATTCAGAGGCATCTCCAATTAGGTAATCAGAGGGGAATTTCTAGATTTCCTCTTATACGAACTGTAAGTGTCGTCCATTTACATTTGGAGACAACTGGTCTCGCATCCCCCTCCTCTGTGGACTATTTAGGGTGTTCTTCAAGAAGAGGACGACTTTCAGGTTCATGGGAACACTTTAATTTTATTTACAAGCATTTTTATATATACACAAACTCTAATAATTAAAAATTATTTACTGAAAAAAAGTCGAAAAATAACGAATCAAATTTGATTCCTAACTGCAGTTCACTCCAAGGACGGAGATTTTCAAAGTTCTCGAGTCTATGAAAAATTTAATTGCCTGTTCTGCAACAGACCATAATTATCCCACGGCGTGATATACGAAACCACTAGGAGCTTTTCCACTTCACTATACATTCCACTTTGAAAACAGATGGAGACTCCGACCTGTTTAGTCGCATCAGAGAAAAAGACAACCCTTCTTATCAACTCGCCACAGAATTTTCCTTCCTCTTCAAAAAAAAATTCATTTAAAATCCATCAAAAGTTTTCATCAATTCTCAATGGATGGGACACTTCCTCAGACCATGGTCTACCACCAATCACGATGCATCAACTCATGGTATAGTTCATATTCAATCTGTAGTTGCGTCGACCTGTGAAGATTGCACAGACAACCGCTAATTTCATGAGTTCTCAATATTCCTCGCACTGAGTATCTACTATCAGATTTGAGTGACAGGTCGTTCTTATTAGTGCAAAAATACAATTACATGTTATATAACTATCCTCAACACTGCTTATATGCTACCAAATTTGAGTGATAGGTTGTTATTATGTACTTGTTAAATAATGTACATTGCTCTCAACTGAGAACTGAATGCTACAACTCTTCCCGTCTGAAAAAGGCTACAGTATACAGGGATTGGAATTGTTTAGATTAACTCCAATGTGAATAAAACATATATATCCCAGCCGACTAAAAGTTAAGAAAAACAGAAAAAAACTTAAAATTTACAAATTTAATACAAGAACACAAAATCTATCGATGTACAAAACAGGATGAAATGTTAAAAAGTTTACATTTGTAGGAAAAATGTATGAAAATGTAGGGAAAAAAAAGAGCAATTTATCGAAGAATATTTTATTCAATACACGGTAATAGTTTCTTCTTTTGTGTGTATAGGTGAATGAACTTGCCCAGAGCAATGAGCAACTGCACATTCAATCAATATTCTCTTAGGAAAATCCAGATAGGAGTGGCATAAGGGGTAGCAGAAAACGCACCACACCACCCACTGGAAATGAAAAGAAGAAACGATACATGGTGTTCGTAGGTATAAACCGGAAAAAAGAATTATATATACTTGGCTACAGACAGATTTTTATCAATGCAACTTCCACATCGATTTTCAGATATCTATTGTTAAAATACATGGTGATGTAGCAGATTTTGTTCGTTTCTGATATCTGAAGGATAGCATTGATAATGCCAGATGCCATTAGACTGAATTGAAAAAAAGTAGCATATTATGAAATAATATTTATCAATAACTTCAATGCCCATTGTATATAAATAAGTATTTAGGCGATTTAATGTTTATCATTTGTAAACGTGTTAGGTATTCTCTGTTTTTGTTGTTGTTCTAATACAGTTGGCAATACAATGTCATGCTCATGGCATAAAGATTAACTATCTTTATGCCATGAGTAAGGGTTGCACCGTAGTTACTCATTTAGCACTAACCAGGGAGCATGTGTAGCTTGAAGATATGCTATGGACGCGAGTAACACTACTAACTTATCTGCATCTAACTAATAATGTACTTTATGTGAATTAGTGGGCTTATGTATGCCATGAACAGCCCATTGACTGGGGATGAAGAGGACAATTTCAAAGAGGATGTTTAGAGTTAACTGCAATGCACTTGCTTGTCGTATGGAAGGAAATAAAAAAAACACCCGACAAATAGCTTCAATGTCGCGCATTATTACATTTATGCGCATTATTACATTTGCAGTTGAATCTTCCTCGTTTTTGAAATCAGTAACTGCAATGGACACTTCCAGTGGATACTATGCGGCCTGATGACCAATTGGCTAGCTCTCTGGCCTTTGGTACCACAGGCGTCAGGTTCAAATCCTGGCGGTAGCATGATGTTTGTTAGTGGTTCGAATCCCCGTTAAACTGTAGGTCCCGATCTAATTAACCCAAACTGTGTACAAACCAAATTAAACCAAACCTAACAAGAGTATATTACTTTTACTGCATCCTTGTTGCACACGGTACTATTGAGCCGCAAGTTGTGGCTTTATAAATGTTACTGGAAAATTTTTTAACCTATGAAACTTTAATTCAGATTAAAAATTATTTACCAGTTCGAAAATAAAAAAAAAATATATGTGAAAGATCATAAAAATTTTGTTTTTTTTTAATGTTAAATATTTTGTCTCTGATTGGCCTGGTGAATAGCACGTTTTGTTTCAAAATTAGGGACTTACGGTGCAAGACCTATATCGGTTCAAAACTTGACAAACAAAGTTACCAAAAATCGGAAACTTTTGGCAGGGAAATGCACATGATAAATCTGTAGGACATAATGTCTTTCTGTTGCTATCGAGTAGAATGGGAAAGAAATGGCAAACTCCTCAAATGCAACTCTAGGAGTATTCTTTATATACTGTGTTGGAAAAAAATGTAGAAACGATGTAGTGGACTCTCATGGGCATTCTGGGTAACGCTGAATTTGCTCCATTATATAAAACTTATGTAAAGTGGAAATGTTGTCATAAAAAATGTTTTACTCAGAATTTGTTATCACATCTTTCAACTGAATGTCATTACATTTCAATATTTAATATAATTTTATTAATTTATGATAGATAAATTTATTATTAATGTAACTTTAATATATTTTTTGGTATGAAAGATATTCTGATATAAATCTATTTTATTATTCTAATATTAATAATTAAAAAAAATGTTTAACCATTTAAAAATAGTTGTTAGAGAGCTAAACTAGCATTCCTTTGTAATGATAAGTTTCTTTATATCAACAGATAACCATATTACATTCAAACTGTATTTTAATAGGATTTAATGCTTAGTGTAAGATGCAGATGAGCTTCGCATAAATGGTATAAAATAGAAAAAAAAAAAGTATATATTTTGCATTCTGTATAGATTAAAATAGATTCCTTATAAGATATTCTTCAAGAAAACCGTCTGCTTTGAACAAAAGCAGATCGTAGAATAAATAGATTTGCATAATCAGCAGTCTCATACTGCATTTTTATCCTGAAATTGAAAATTAAGGCGTTGTATAAAAATATTAACACTTTATTTATTTGAAAAAAAGATATTTATAAATTATTCATTGAGTTAGGCAGCTTTATTTATTTGTTGAATTGCAAATTACGAGTTAAATACCAAATTTTGAAGTTGAGGATTTGAATTTTAGTAAAATTTAAAGAAAAACAGTTAACATCATAAAAAAAAAAAACTAGATAATACTGGATTCAATAAAACCGGATTCATTAACATTGCAAATATGAGATGTTTGTTTTAGAATTGAGATTACACAATAAGTGACATGTAAAGATTAAAAACATATATTTATGTTTAATTCTGTGCCGCCTTTTATTAATTCATGCAGGATAGGCGCTGATAGAAAGAGGGTGAACATATAGGGTTTTTACTTTTGCGGGAACTTTTAGGTTCGAATCCTCTGTCGGCATTGTTGTAGTCGCTGCTTTCAGAAACGAGGAGATTCGATGGCGATTGGGATAGTATGTGTAAATATACCTCGTATCTATAGCCCGGCTGCCAGTTGGTTGGAGTTTTCTGGGTTTCTTTTTATACGACAAGCAAATGCGGGGCAGTTACGCCTAAAAGTCCTCCTTGATGGCAATGCCCTCCCTAGTCACGAATTCTTGGGATTGTCTGTGGGATTCATAAATGGCACATGAGACCCTCTGATGTTACATACATATACTAGGTAAGACAATAATTTTAAACATGGATATAAAAAATGGCACGGCATGGTATGCAGTTATTATGATAGTTTCAGTCAATAGAGTATAATGTATCGAAATGTTCTTCAAAGTGAAAGTATCATCTCAGAAAAATTCAGCTGATATTTCAATGATAATAGTTTCTTGACTCGATTAATTTTTCATTTTTTTTTTATGAAAGCTTATCAATATGGTAGTTTTTCCATCTAGTCCAAGAATTATTATTATTATTTTTTTTCTTCTAATGCAGCTGGCAAATAGATCGTGATCTTCGCCATAAAGGGCAGCACCGATGTTACTCATTTTGCATTATCCAGGGGGGCGCGTGTAACTTGATGGTAAGCCACGGACGTGGAGTAACAATGCCCCCGCAACGCTCTACGATCCTATTAGGACCGGGACCTACAGTTTAAAGTGGATTCCGAACCACTACAACACCCATGGGCAAAGCCGGGATTTGAACCCGATACCTGTGGTACCGAACGCCAGAGCGTCTAGCCATTCGGCCATCAGGCCCCAGTCCAAGAATTATAAATTATAGATGTCAAAGACACTAAACAAAAATGTATCTAGAATGGATATTTAGTTGCCATGGGTTTTGTTAGAGGACAAATAATGGAATATTTCCACCACAAGAGTAGAAAGGTTTAAATATTTTGAAGCATGTTGTAGAAACATTTTGAATATTTTATGACTTTGAATTTCACATTTAGAAATAATTATTTTCTTTATTCTTCGTAATTAGAGCAGACTCAGCGCAAGGCAGCCTCAATTCAGTATTTCTCATTGTACAGACATGTTCATTACATCTGTATTTAACATTGCAATTTGAAACCGAGACTAATTGCCTCGCTGGAATATCAGGGGATCATCCACATTTTTCTCCTGCTCATGCGGAAAGGAAGGACTTTCCAGTCTACAGAATCAAGACCATTTTGGAATTTTCCGTTCGGCATTAATCGTAGGATTTCAAGCCATAACTTTACTACAAAAGAACAGAGCTCTATCTAATAGGCGATTCCAAGCTTAATATAAGCCTAAATTTAAATTCCCATATTATCATAGACTTATATAGAAGTACATATAAGACATAGAGAGAAATATCTATTGTTATATATATATATATATATATAGATATTTCTCTCTCTCTCTATATATAGATATTTCTCTCTATGTCTTATATGTACTTCTATATAAGTCTATGATAATATGGGAATTTAAATTTATTTGTATTTCTTTTTTAAAAGTTTATTAAAATAGTTAAAAAAACATACTTTCGCAAATATATATCAAAACAAAATATACCATAAATTTAATTTTCGTAAGATTCTATACTAAGAAAAACTAAAAATATGGAAAAATTACGAATATAATAATTATTATCAAATTTTTCTATCAAAAATTGATTAGGATTTTCATATTTTTAATCATGTGTGACGCATGATTATAATAAAACTTTAAAACCGCCAGCGGCCTGATGGCGAATTGGCTAGAACTCTGTTCTTTAGTATCACGGGGTTCTGGTTCGAATCCTGGCACTGGCATGGGTGTTTCTTAGTGGTTTGGAATCCACGTTAAACTGTAGTCTTCGCCGTCTAATTAGCCCAAAGTGTGCAAAAAAAGACAGGATAGCGATAAACCAAATTCAAACATTATTAGGGCTCCCATTTTATTTAAAAATTTTTATGAGTATTTTATTAGAGTATCAATTTTTATGAGTATTTTATTAGAGTAAAAATTTTTATGAGATTTTATTTTATTATGAGTATTTTATTAGATTATCAATTTTTATGAGTATTTTATTAGAGTAAAAGATAAGTAATTGATAATCACAGCAAATCATTGCAAAGCAATATCTCATAAAATCCCCAAGTACGTAAATTGAATCAAAGTTTAATTGAGTCTAAATCTTTTAACAATAAGGAATCCACATAATGGAGTGGATGAGATTTCGAATCAACAACTGGCCCCTCGCAGCGGTCACCGATCTCTCACCAGAAACCACCACGATATCACGCTCGGCATCCCTTTCCGAAAAGACGTCATAGTTGTCCGGTCCCATTCAACGGCGTCTTATCTCCATTTCGCGGAATGGCGAGGAGGGGGAATAATTAATTATCGCTTATTCGGCCGCTTCGGAGACCATCGTTAACGCCGGCCTTCATTAGGCGCGCCTAATTGATAAAGTTGGAGACAGCAGTCGTGGAAATACAGAAAGACAAAGATTGTGGATGCTAATTTGGGTGTGTTGGCTCGGTAAGTTAATGTAGTTCGGATTCAGTTTAGCGTCCTCTCAAAGGGATGATTCATGGATGAATGAATCATAAAAGACAAAGTTATATATAAACCACGCAATATGTTGGTAACTTATACGCAGCATTTGTTAATTTGTTTTATTTTTGCAAGGTCAAATGATGTGTTCATGCAATTAACATTGGAAATATTTTGAACGTCTTTAGATACACCTGATCACATATAACAAATGTTAAATAAAACTTTAAGGAACTGAATCTAAATGGGAATGGTTTAAGGAAAAATAAAAATAAATCAATTTTATATTTAAACCATGCGCTATGCTAGTAGTTTATACCTAGTATTTATTTTATTATTTTGAATAATTTATTTTTAAAGTCCTGATCAGACAATGTGATGCGTTCATGAAATTACCATTGAAAACATTTTGAACATGTGTAGATCCCCGAAATGATTATAACACATTAATTAAATATTTAAGAAATTGAATCTATAGGTTAGATTTTATATGTTGTTTGGTAAATTTTGATAGTTCAGATTCAGTTTAGCGTCCTCTGAAAAAGGTGATTCAGGGTTGAATGAAACATAAAAGACAAAGCTATATATATAAACCGCGCAATATGTTAGTAACTTACACGCGGTATTTGATTAACTTATTTATTTTTTGCAAGGTCTGATGATGTGCTCATGCAATTAGCATTCAAAATATTTTGAATGTGTATAGATTCCTCTGCACCTGTAAGAAACGTTAATTAGAAATTTAAGAAACTGAATCTAAATGTCAGAAATGGTGATATTGATGTGTTGTTTGGTAAGTTAATGCACTTGTTATTTCGTTTAGAGTTCATTGAAAAGGATGATTCAGGGTTTAATGAAATATAAACATGAATTCTTAATTTTAGCCAAGTCAATATGTTAGTAATTTAAGCGTAGTGTTTATTTATTTTATTATGATTTGTCCTGCTCAAACAATGTGATGTGCTCATGCAGTTATGGCTAAAAATATTTCGAATATGTTTAGATTCATTTGATCACAACAACAAAAATTTAAGAAAATGAATCTAAAGATTGTTCCCTGATGGCTGAGTTGCTAGAACTCTGGCGCTGGGTGCCATGGCCGTTTACAGTGGTTGGAAATCATCTTTAAACCATAGATCCCGGTATAATATGATTGTTGGGCGTATGGCTGACAATCCTATCTCGTAAAAAGAAGAAAACACGTCAATTTCGAAATTTTCCAGTAGGCCAGCATTAATTGTATAAATATTTTTTATTAATGCATCAATCGAGTTGTCAAAGAAAAGTCCGCAATTCCTGACATTTATATTCAGTTTCCTAAATTTTTAATTAGCGTTTGTTATAGTGATCAAGGGGGATCTATACACGCTCAAAATATTTTCAATTCTAATTCCATGCGCACATCATTAGACTTTTCAAAAAATAAATAATTTCAAACACTAACATATTGCAGGGTTACTAACATATCGCATGGTTTATCGCGTTAACTTGTCTATTGTTGTTGTATCACATAACCTTTGTATTTTTATGTCTCCTTCAATCATGAATAATTCTTTTCAGAGGACGCTAAATACCATATCACATCTAATTTTTGATTCAGTTTTTTAAAATTTTTAATTATTGTGTTATAGTTATTTGGTGGATCTATATATGTTCAAATTATTTTCAATGATAATTTCATGAACACATCACATTGTTTGAGCAGGACTTGAAAAAAAAATAGATCAAATAATAAAATAAATAAATATTACTGTCATATTGCAGGATCTAAATATAGAATTGGCTTATTAAACCATGAATCATCTTTTCAAATGTCGTTAAACTGAATCAGAACTACAGTAACTTACCAACGACACATCTATATTAGCATTCCTGACATTAGTATCAATATTAGCATTTAGATTCAGTTTCTTAAATTTATAATTAATGTTTGTTATAGGTGATCATAATATACTCAATTATTATATATACTATATTCATAAAGATTGATATGCTAATAAAATCTCAGACATAATAATATATATTTGATACTTTGATAAAATACTCATAAAAATTGATACAATACATAAAGAGTGATACGCTAATAAAAATATTCATTATAATTAATATTTATACTTATAAAGATTAATACGCTAATAAAATCTCAGACATGATAATATCTAATTGATTAATAAAATACACGAATTAATGTAATACCTTAAGATTGATACATTAATAAAAATACTTATATAATTACTACTGGCCTACTAGTAAAAATTAGAAATATGAGGGTTTTTTTCTTTTTAGGAAGAAGGATTGTCAGCCATACGCCCAACGCTCTACAATCATATTAGACAGGAACCTACTGTTTAAAGTGGATATCGAACCGCAACAAACACCCATGGCACCAAGTGTCAGAGCACTAGACACTCGGCCATCAGGTCCCTATCTTTAGATTCATTTTCTTACATTTTTCATTAATGCTTATTGTTACGATCAAGTGGATCTATAAATGTTCAAAATATTTTCAATGATTACTGCATGAACACATCACGTTGTTTGAGCAGGTGTTAAAAGAAATAAGCATATCAAATAATAAAATAAATAAATAATACGTATGAATTGCTAGCATATCACATGACTAAAATATATAAATGGCTTTTATGTTTCATTCAACCATGAATCATCTTCTTCAATGGACGTTAAACTAAACTCTAACTGCATTAACTTACCTACCACAAATCAATATTAGCATTACTGACCTATTTACATTCAGTTCCTTAAATTTTTAATTAACATTTGCGCAATATATACACGGGAATATATACGGCGCGATATGTACACGTTCAAAATTTTTCAATGTTAATTGCATTAGCACATCATCAGACTTTGCTAAAAATAAATACATTCAACAAATATACTGCGTATGAGTTACCAACATATTGCGTGGTTTATATATAGCTTTGTCTTTTTTATGTTTCATTCAACCATAAATAACCCTTTTGAGAGGACGCTAATCTGCATCCGAACTGCATCAACTCACCGAGCCAACACATCCAACTTAGCATCCGCAATCTTTGTCTTTCGGCATTTCTACGGCTGCGGTCTCCAACTTTATCAATTAGGCGCGCCTAATGAAGGCAGGCGTTAGCGATGGGGTCTCCAAATGAAGCGGCCGGATAAGCGAGAATTAATTATTCCCCCTTCTCGACATTCCGCGAAATGGAGATAAGAAGCCGTTGAATGGGACCGGACAATTATGACGTCTGTTCGGAAAGGAACCCCGAGCGTGATCTCGTGGTGGTTTCTACAAGGGTGCCTTCAGATACCGGTGACCGCTGCGAGGGCTAGTTGTTGATTTGAAATCTTATCCACTGTATCGTGATTAATTCTCTATTGTTAAAAAATATTTAAACTCAATTAAACTTCAACTCAATTTCCCTTATGTGGGGATTTTTAAGGGATATTGCTTTGCCTTGATTTGCTGTGGTTATCAAGGCCTTTGATATTTCTTTGAGTTTGCTTTATTTTTGAATAATGATTGACAAGTAATACAAAATATTACAGTAATATATAATTGATGGTTTAATAAAATACTAGTAAAAACCAACTTATTGATGCATTAATGCAAAGAAAAGTCAAAGCAATATCAAAACAATCGAAGATCACAGGAAATCATTGCAATGCAATATTCTTACAATCCCCACGTACGTGAATTTAGTTTAAATCTTTTTAACAATAAGGAATCCCTACGATGGAGTGGATGAGATTTCAAATCAACAGCTGGCCCTCGCAGCGGTCACCGATATTTCTTTAGGGCACTCCTGCAGAAACTACCACGAGATCACGCTCGGCATCCCTTTCCGAAAAGAAGTCATAATTGTCCGGTCCCATTCAACAGCTTCTTATCTCCATTTCGCGGAATGTCGAGAGGGGGAATAATTAATTTTCGCTTATCCGGCCGCTTCATTTGGAGACCCCATCGTTGACGCTCGCCTTCATTAGCGCGCCTAATTGACCAAAGTTGGAGACCGCAGCCGTGGAAATGCTAAAAGAGAAAGATTGCGGAGGCTAATTTGGATGTTGGCTGGGTGAGTTAATATTCAGTTTAGAAGTTCAGATTCAGTTTAGCGTCCTTTGAAATTGATGATTCATGGTTGAATGAAACATAAAAAGACAAAACTATATATATAAATCGCGCAATATGTTTGTAACTTATACGCATTATTTGTAGAGTTTATTTATATTTAGCAAGCATGGATCATGTGCTCATGCAATTAATTTTGGAAATATTTTGAACGTGTATAGATCATCTGATCACCTATAACAAATCTTAATTAGAAATTTAAGAAACTGAATTTAAATGTCAGGGAATGCTAATATTGTTTATCTGAATTATATCAATTGTTATTATTTCATTAGAGTATCAATAAGATATTATCGTGTCTGAGAGTTTATTAGTGTATTAGTATTTATATAGTTTGATTTATCGCTCTTCGGTCATTTTGTGCATATTTTGAGCTGTTTAATTAAACTGGCACCTACAGTTTAGAGTGAACCGCAGCCGTGGAAATGCCGAAAGGCAAAGATTGTGATTCTAATTTGGATGTTGGCTCGGTAACTTGATGCAGTTCGGATTCAGTTTAGCGTCTTCACAAAAGGATGATTCATGGTTGAATGCAAATGCTAAAAGGCAAAGCTCCGTACATGTCAAACCAGTAAGTATTAGGGTGAATTTATTCATTTTGTGCAAAGGCTAATGATGCTTAAGTGCAATTAGCATTGGAAATATATTTTGAATGTGTATAGATCTATCTTATCTGATCACGTAAAAACCTACGTTAATTATAATTTTAATAAACTGAATCTAAATTATACTAATAATCATTATCCATATTATCAACATATCAATATCACGCTAATATTGATATGTTGTTGTTAAGTCGATGTGAGTTCTGAGTCGTTGGCGGAAGTCACATCTGAAATGAACAGAATTTCATTCCGGATGATAAGCCATGGCTATTCATTAAAGCCCTGTAGTTACTGAATTATGTACGTCGTGTCAAATTTGTTTGTTACTTGAATCATTTATTTTCTCAGTGCTGATCTGAGTCTATTATTGTGTTGTGCTCATTGCCAAAATTTGGTCCACTGAAAATATTTTCAGAGCTAATGTGCCGAATCTATCATTTCACTCTAGCACACATTAGTAAAAATTTGAAAAGCGGAATCTAGAGGTTGAGATATGAGTATGACTGTTTGGTACCAGTGTGCAGCTTTGGACAGTCCAAAGTTGTGGCGTCCTCTCAAAAGGATGAAGTTTCAGCGAAGCTGAATGAAACTTAAAAGACAAGAAGGCTCTGCACCTGCGCCACCCACGTCAATGGGTGTGGCGCGCCCTTATACACAGTGTTTGTTGAATTTGTTCATTTTTCGCATAGTAGCACGTGATGCTGCTCGTACAATGAGCCGCAGCATTGGAAATATTTGAACGTGGTGTGAGATTGAGTGCGGTAATTGAAAATGAGCCATTGATCAAAAAGATTGTGGCCAGTCTAATTTGGATGTGTTGGCAGTCGAGTTCCAAAGTGACGCGTGTCGGATTCGCTTTGTGAGCGCTCCGCTAGTACGGGACAAAGATTCATGGATGAATGAAGGCGCCATAAAAGACAAAGCTGAGAGTGCTGACACAAATCATACTGCCCGGCCATGTTAGCAACCTGTAGGCAGTCACTTTGTTAGACCTGGTTTGTGCGGCAGGTCTGTTGGGCTGTCTACGTTCCATACGCGCACTAGCATTGAGGAATTATTTTGGATAATGTGCGTAAGGACTCTGATCCATACTAATGCACATAACATGCGAATTGAGTATATTTTTTAGAAAGCTGAATAAATGATGATGAACAATAATTATCAATTATTATCAACAAGTCAATATCATGCTAATATTTGATAAGAGTGAATTTTGGGTTCGATTTCAGATTAACGTCCTCTTCGAAATGGACAATTCTGCTGAATGAAATACGAGAACTATTTAATCAATAAACCGTAATTAGTAATTTATACGTAAAGTATTTTACAAAACCATGGAAGCTATGGGGTAATTTATACGTAGTATTTATTTATTTTGTTACTTGAATCCATTTATTTTTTCAAGTCCTGCTCAAATATTGGGTAATGCTCATGCAATTGGTCACTGAATATATTTCTTTGACTATTATATTTCACTCCTAACACATTAATTAAAAATTTAAACTGAATCTAAAGGTTAGATATTATCATGTATGAGATTTTATCAGCGTATCTCTCTTTCTCAAGTGTATCGAATTTTATGATTATTTGAGCGAGAATATCAATTAGATATTATCGCCGTGTGTATTGCCCATTCGATCAATTGCGTAAATAAAGGAAGCACGAAACAATATCAAGCCCGGGTGCTTTTTGTAAGGCTGTTTTCAAATAATATCATATAAAAGTCCACATAAAGTGATTCCAGGATCAAATCTGGTGGGTTGGCAAAATCTTTTTAGTGAAGATAAGCCACAATGGAGGTGGAAAAGTTTGGAGTCAACGGCTGGCCTCACTTGGCCGTGCCATCATCTCCTTTGGCTGCCAAGGCCACTGCGAGGATCAAAGCCGTCCATAGAAAAGCGTCACTTGAGCTGAAGCCACGGGTCAAACCAAGCGGCGTCGCGCATCATTTTCGCGGTGTGTCGAGGGGGTGATTGTTCTCATAACTTCTTGGCGCTTCGGTGCGGACCCTCATCGTCGCGCCCCGCGCTGACCGCCTGGTCAAATCAAAGTGGAGGCGCAGCCAGAAATGCAGACAGGTGCGGATTGCTGATTTGGATCCATGGTGGCTCAGGTGGGAGGTTGTTGCTGTTTCAGGGTTCGGTTTGACTGCTTTATACCAGAGGATGATTAAAGGTTGGAATGCAGCCATGAAAAAGCCTCATGTAAGCCGCATAATCACCATTTGTTGCGTTGCACCACATTCATTTGTTTTATCAATTTATTTTGCGAGTGCGTGATGTGCTCATGCTTGGAATTGCGACCAATAGCACAGAACACGCCGAATAAATCACCGGTCACATTTATAACAAAAAGATAGTGCAGAATTTGAAACATTTCAGTCGCAGAGGAATTAACACAATATTGTAGCCTTTTGTTTAGTAAGGTATTATGGTTTGAAAGTATTCATGTTCAGAATCTTGGCAGGAAAGGGATGATTCATGGTTTGTGAGCATAGAAAAGCCTAATTCTATATTTTGTATTGCAATATATTGTATTCATATTATTAATTTTATTTTTATTATTGATATCTGTTTATTTTACTTTCTTATAACGTGTAGGATGTAATTTCAGCTGGATTATCATTGAAAACATTTTGTGAACATGTATGGTCATGATCATAGCAATGAAATAATAATTAAAAATTTAAGAAAAATGAGATCACAAGATTAGAGGCACAGTGACAGGCCAGCTAGCTCTGTGCATATTAGGGCACTGGGATTTCAAGTGCCAGAGTTCCATGGATGCTGTGTTGATTCGAAAATCCATACTCATGATTCAGTCTGTCTTGTTTGAAGTTTGGGTAGTATAGCTTACAGTCTACATAGCATCTTATATTTCATTTATAAGTGTTACAGTAACTATTAGCTTATTTATTATTATTTATATCAAAATATTTAAGGCGATCTCATTAATTTTGTGAATTTATCTGAAATAAATTCAAGATCAAAGCCTAGCTAACCTGCGAGGGTTTTCTGTTTGAAAGCATCATTAATCGCTTATGAGGTCATATGCATAATAATTATCGTGAAGTATTATTGTATTGGCATGTCGAAATCAACAACCAGGACCATATTAATTTTGTGGGTTGTTTTGTTGAGAGCTATCAAATTCCAGTATTATTTAATCATGATGTCTTGTGTCATAGGTCGATGCATTCAGGCGCAATAAGCGCCAAAGTCAGAATATAAAGCATTTGATGAAAATTTTAATGAAGCATTGCCAGGAGCAAGTATCTCAGCACCAGTCCACTACCTAAGTGAGGCTGGAATTGGTAATGGCAGAGTTCAAGATCTTTTTAACAATGAGGTCCCATTGGGTGGATGAGGATTGCAAATCAGCGGCACAATATAACCGGTCATGAGCTCATCTCTCATTGGCGCTGCAAGCCACCACGAGTCTAAACAAGCGTCCACCGAAAGGGTGATGGAATTTAGTAGGTCAAGTTCATTTGGCGTCCTTCATCTCCATCCCTACTTGGGAGTAATGGCGAGGAGGGAGGAATAATTATTCTCTTTTATCGGCCGCTTCATTTGGAGACCCGCTATTGTTAACTCCGGCCTTCATTATTTTCCCTAATTATTAATTGGATACCGCAGCTGTAAAATGTAGAAAACAAAGATTGTGGATGCGCACGTTTGGATATGTTAGCTCGAGTAAAGTTAGTGCAGTTCGAGTTGAGTTTAGCGTCCTCCTGAAAAGAGATGATTTATGCTTGAGATGAAACACAAAGCAGGCAGAAGCTGTATATATATGCACTGCAGACATGTTAGTGTATGCACAGTGTTTGTTGAGTTGTTTATTTTTGCATAGGGCGATAGTGGGCTTATGCAATGAGATTGTTAAATGTTTTGAACGTGCTTAATCGTCAGGAGTGCTAGTGTTTGGTGACTTGCTTTGGTAACTTAATGAAGTTGGCATTTCAGTTTGAGAGTCTTTTTGAAAGGACGAGATCATAGTGGTTTTGTGACACATAAGCCAATTCTACTCAAGCTACAGCCATGCTATAGGTTATATTAGTAATTTAGCGAAAAGCAGCTGGTTTAGATAGTCCTATACAACGTGAAAAAGAAAAAGCACATCATATAAGTAGAAGTTTCGAAAATTTATTGGCCAGTGGTAAATATATGAGTATAGTGTATCAATGTCTTTATGTATTATATCTATTCTTATGAGTATTTTATTAATTAGATATTATATGATGTATTTTATTTTTGTCAAACACATGCCGTAGAGTAAAAGCAAAGTCAAAGCAATATCAAAGCAATTTTTAATCATTGCAATTCTAGTCCAAAGCAAGCGAGCCTCTTACAATCACCACGTATGGTAATTGAATGGAAGTCTAATTGAGCTTAAATCTTTTAATGAGGCTTAATCAACCACGATAGAGTGGATGAGATTCCAAATCAACAGCTGGTCCCTCGTAGCGGACACCGATATCTCTTTAGGCACTCCTGCAGAAACCACCACGAAATCACGCTCGGCATCCTTTCCGAAAGACGCTCAAGTAATTGTCCGGCCCCATTCACGGCGCGTCTATCTCCATTTCGCGGAATGTCGAAGAGAGTGGAATAATTAATTTTCGCTATCCGGCCTCTCATTTGGAGGCCATCGTCAACGCTGCCGCCTTCATTAGGCGCGCCTAATTGATAATTTGGAGACACCGCAGCCATGGAAATACCGAAAGACAAAGATTGCGGATGCTAATTTTAATGTGTCGGCTCGGTAAGTTAATGCAGTTCGGATTCAGTTTAGCTTCCTCTCAAAAGGAGGATTCATGGTTGAATGAAACACAAAAACCAATTCCATATTTTAGTCATGCGATATGTTAGAAATTTATACGTAATATTTATTTTATTATTTGCTATGTTTATTTTTTCATGTCCAGCACAAACAATGTGATGTGTTCATGCAATTATCATTGAAAATATTTTGAACATGCTTTATTTGAGCGTGTGATAAAGTTGATCTATATACAAAAGACAACACAAAGACAAAGTTATATATATAAACCACGCAAATATGTGAGTAACTTAAACACAGTGTTTGTTCAATTTAATAATTTTTCAAGCCTGATGACGTGCTCATGCAATTAGCATTAAAAATATTTTGAATGTGTATAGATACACCTGATCATCATGACAAACATTAATTAAAAATGTTTGAAACTGATTCTAGATGTGGGGGATACTCATATTCATATGTTGTTTAGTTAAGTAATATAGTTAGTATTCAGATTAGAGTCCATGGAAAGGATGATTCATTGTTTAATGAAACATAAAACCAATTCTATATTTTAGCCCTGCGATATTTTTAGTGATTTATACGTAGCATTTATTAATTTTTTTATTTTGTATGTTTAGTTTTTTCCACTCCTGCTCAAAAAAGGGATGCGTTCATGCAGTTCTATCAATGAAAATATTTTGAACATGTATATGTCTATTTTATCACAACAAGAAACATTAATTAAAAATTTAGGAAAATTAATCTAAAGATTGGGAGATGATGGCAGAATGGCTAGCGCACTGGTGCTTTGTGCCATTGATGTGTATAATGACCGCAGTTCCTGGTGTAATATTATTGTAGAGCTTTCGGCGTTTGTCAAACCTACCCCATAAAAGAAAAAAACATGTCATACTTCGAAACTTGCCAGTAGTGATTATATAAGTATTTTTTTTATTAGTGTATCAATCCTTAGGTATTACATCAATTTTATAAGTATTTTATTAATCAATTAGATATTATCATGTCTGAGATTTTATTAGCACATCAATCTTTATTATATATAACAATGAGTATTTTAATAGCGTATCAAATAGATGTTATCGTGATATATTGTAATACATGGCAATCATTACGCAAAATACAGCAAAGTCAAAGCAATATCAAAACAATTGAAGATCACAGCAAATCTTTGCAAAGCAATATCTCTTATAATCCCCACATAAGCGAATTGAGTTGAAGTCTAATTGAGTTTAAATCTTTTAACAATAAAGAATCTCTACGATAGAGTAGCAGACTTTTCAAATCAACAACTGCCCCTCGCAGCGGTCACCAATATCTGTTTAGGCAACCTTGCAGAAACAATCACCACGAGAACACGCTCGGCATCCTTTTCCGAAAAGACGTCATAATTATCCAGTCCCATTCAATGGCTTCTTATCTCCATTTCCCGGAATGTCGAGGAGAGGGAATAATTAATTCTCGCTTATCCGGCCGCTTCATTCGGAGGCCCCATCGTCAACGCCGGCCTTCATTAGGCGCGCCTAATTGATAAAGTTGGAGACCGCAGTTGTGGAAATGCCGAAAGACAAAGATTGCACATGCTAATATGGATATGTTGCCTCGGTTAAGTTAATGCAGTTCGGATTCAGTTTAGCGTCCTCTCAAAAGGATGATTCATGGTTGAAGGCAACATAAAAGACAAAAGTTATACACTGAAGTGACAAAAGTCATGGGATAGCAATATGCAAATTTTCAGATGGCAGTAGCATCGCGTAGAACAGGTATAAATGCGCAGTGCTTTCGCAGAGCTTTCATTTCTGTTCAAGTTATTCATGTGAAGAGGTTTTGACGTGATGATGACCGCACGACGGGAATTAACAGACTTTGAACGCGGAATGTTAGTTGGAGCTAGACGCATGGGTCATACCCTTTCGGAAATCGTTAGGGAACTCAACATTCCCAGATCCACTGTGTCAAGAGTGTGCCGAGAGTGTTAAATTTCAGGTATAACATCCTACCATGGACAGCGCAGTGGTCGACCGCCTGCACTTAACGACCGAGACCGGCGACGTCTGCAAAGAGTCGTAAATTCTAACAGACAAGCAACACTGCGTCAAATAACCGCAGAAATCAATGTGGGACGTACAAGGGACTTGTCTGTCAGAACTGTGCGGAGAAATTTGGCGTTCTTGGGCTATTCCAGCAGAAGACCGACTCGAGTGCCTTTACTGACAGAACGACATCGCTTGCAGCGACTCTTGTGGGCACGTGAGTATATAGGTTGGTCCCTAGATGAATGGAAAACCGTGGCCTGGTCCGATGAGTCCCGATTTCAGTTGGTAAGAGCTGATGGTAGGGTTCGAGTGTGGCGCAGACCCCACGAAGCCATGGACCCAAACTGTCAGCAAGGCACTGTTCAAGCTGGTGGTGGCTCCGTAATGGTGTGGGCTGTTTTTTCATGGCATGGACTTGGTCCTCTGGTGCGACTGGACCGAACATTAACTGGAAATGCTTATGTTCAGCTACTTGAGATCACTTGCAGCCATTCATGGACTTCATGTACCCAAACAACGATGGGATTTTTATGGATGACAATGCGCCATGTCACCGGGCCACAGCTGTTCGCGATTGGTTGGAAGAACATTCTGGACAATTCCAACGAATGATCTGGCCACCTAGATCGCCCGACATGAATCTCATCGAGCATTTATGGGACATCATCGAGAGGTCTGTTCGTGCCCAAAATCCTGCACCATCAACGCTTTCACAATTATGGACGTCTATCGAGACAGCATGGCTCAATATTCCTGCAGAAGACTTCCAACGACTTGTTGAGTCCATGCCACGTCGAGTTGCTGCACTTCGCCGGGCGGAAGGAGGGCCGACACGATATTAAGAGGTATCCCATGACTTTTGTCACTTCAGTGTATATAAACCACGCAATCTGTTTTTACGTCATGCGCAGTGTTTGGAGAATTTATTTTTGCAAAACCCTGATGATGTGTTCATGCAATTAACATTGAAAATATTACATAGTGTATATATCCACTTGATCATTATAACAAGGGTAAATTAAAAATTTAAGAAACTGAATCTAAATGTTATAGATGCTAATATTGATATGTTGTTTGGTAAGTAGGGATTCAGTTCTTTTGAGAAAGATGATTCATGGTTTTAATGATCCAATTCTATATTTAAACTAAGTAATATTATGGTAATTTATACGTAGTAATTCTTTATTTTATTATTTGAATTATTTATTTTTTCCCAGTCCTGCTCAAACAATGTGATGATTTCATATAATTATCATTGAAAATGTATTGAACATTTTTCTCCGTATCACTACAATAAGCATTAATTAAAAATTTAAGAAACTAAACCTGTATATATTTCGATCTGAATCTCCATATGCTGTTTGGTATGTTAATACAGTTCGATTTTTTTGAATTCCACTGAAAAGTATGATTCAAAGTATTTTTAATTCAACGTATTTAAAATATTACATATTTTTCAAAAAAAATTTAAAAATATTAAGAGATTTTTATGCGCATTAACATCAACGATTATTTTGATGTCTATAGAAAAATTAATTTCGAAAAATCATTTAAAAGAATAATCAGAATTTAGAAAAATTCATTAAGAAAAAAATTACTGATAAAGAAGGGGTTTATAAATAGTACGTTTTTAGGGAACATGAAAATATTAATAAAGACAAAGATCTCCATAAGTTTAAGACCTATAATGTTGGAATTAAGTAATATTTTCAGAAATTGATAAATTTTTTTATTTATCTAAAGTTTTTCAAATCATAATATATCATTAATTACTAACGAAACCTACTTAAAATTTCTTAAATTAATACTGAACAAGGCTTCATGATTTTATTTTTTTCCCTTTGTTAAAATATTTCGTTAAATATTAAATATTATTCTTTGAGTGATGTTCGACAGCTCAGTCATACACGAAAATAAACTCAAATAATATTCGACACAGACACGAAGAAATGCTAATGGACTGTATAATTATTTAATCTCCTTTATTTAGGCAGCCATCAAGCTCGAAGATGGACTGCCATACGCAACTTTTCTCGTTGGTTACAGAAGTTCAACTCTTTACTTATGCAGCCATCAAGCTCGAAGATGCACTGCCACACGACCTTTCTCTTTGGTCGTAGTTGTTCAACTCCCTTCTTACATTCTTTCCTCTCTCCCGTCAGCTCACCCCCTGCCAGACACCCCCACAGATAGGATGTTTTTCTGGACACAGGGAGTTGACCTCCCCTATGCAGGGGAACCTGGGTTTCGACGTAACAAGTGATATTGTTGAAAAGTAATCTATCAGAAAATGAAAAATTTTAAATCATACTATATCAATAACAATCAATTTGTGAACTTTAGCTTTCTTAAAATAAAAACTAATAAACATTGTTCTGTTTATTTCTAAAGTTTAATAAGAATTTGATTATTAATAATGAAACAATCAAATTTTAAGAACTTTTTAAATATTTTCTTTTTAATATGTTTTCGTATAAACCTCATTGAGATAAAAAAATGTAGAAATAAGTTAAGGAAAATTAAAAAAAAAAAACCTTTAATTTTAAATTTTAATTTTACGTTTTCGTTCATCATTATTTTTCAAATAAATAAAATCCAAACAGAACAAAATATTGAAATGTTTATAGATTTTTTCGATTGTAGATTTGGATTTGAATTTATTTTATTTTAGTATTTTAGACTTTTGTCACAGCGTTTAACTATATTCTTGCTCAAATTTCTTGACATTTTAAATTACAAACGTAATTAAAAAGTCAGATTATATATGTATAAAAATCAAAACCTATCAATATTAATAAATTAATGTATAAATAAGATATGAGTTGCATATTGTACAAGTCGAGTATTCTGATATCTGCAACATCCAGCTATTTACAATCGATATCTCTCCCAAGTAGTTGATCCATAACACACAAGGGAATACACCAAAGAAGGTAAACAAACATAATAACATACGATGAATGGATGTAATACGTAATAAACATTTGTTTATGAATCATACGGGATTCCTAGAGTACTATATAGGATGATATATCGTGCAATATGTATAATGATCCGAGGCAGTTGGGATTCCTCTTCGTTTTCATGCGCAGGCTTAAAGTATTTTTATTATTGCTTGTTTCCGTGGAAGAGGTGCATGATGGTAATTTTATCAAGATTGTTATGAAAATGGAGAGTTTATTGCTACAGCAAACAAAAATTAGTTTTTTTATAAGATGTATAAATTCTGTATTCAGCACAAAAAAATAAAAATATTATGATTGCATATATGTATATACATACATAAATTATATTTTTATTCGATGACCATGTAGTTTATTTATTTTTGTATTATATACAACTATTTACTCTTATGGTATTTCACTTTCTTTTATTCAAAAGAGCATTACTACCAAATTACTGTATAAATTTTACAATAATAATATGTGAAAAGAATAAGAATCATTGGATATTACTAATATTGAATGTTAATATTTAAAAATAAATCTCTATTGCTTCGAACTCAAGAAATGAAACTTGGGCCTGAATGGCCAAGTATCTACGATTCGTTTCCACAGGTTTTATGATTCGTGTCAAGGCAATGCCGTGGAAATCCACTTAAAAAAAAACAGTATGTCCTGGTCTAATATGATATAGATCGTCGAGGTTTCATGAGTATTCAGCCCTCGTGTTAAAATGCTTTGCTTTCTGTTGCTTCTCTGTGATTATTGGTTGTTTTCACTTTTCTTCTTAGTTTGTACTGCGATTGCGAATTTCTTGCTACAGGTACCGTTACAACGCTGTTTATGGTTTTTTTTCACTATGGAGATGGCATTCTAATATAAGTAGGTGTTATCATTTGAAATTTTTGAAATCGTGTCACTTTAGCCGTAACAGATAGAATTTAACTGTTGTTTACCACATGATTCTTGAGTGCATGCTTCAAAATACTTTTAAACTAAAATTTCACTCAGTTTCTGTGAATGGCATGATAGCTAGAAAATAGAAAGAAATTTTGAGAAATTTTTATATGATTAAATGATATATGCTTTCTATTCATTTTTCTTTTTCTCCTAGCTACACCAAAAATTAATAATTAAAAAACAGTTGTTTCTTTTATTTTACTTATAAGTATATATAAAATTATATGAAATTTATTCGAGCAACAAAAGTAGACTTATAAATTGTATATTAAAAGAAAAAGCACAAAAACTTTTATCCAATCAAGGCTTTAGGTTATAAGAAGTCTAGTCCTGAATTGGCCAATCATACAATAGGTGAAGAGTAGTAATGATCCGATGGTGATTTTTCTTAACAAAAGACTTTTTTTCGCCTTTAGATCTTTTGTATAGAAACTAGTATTTCATTAGTACTGGTTCTGGTGCAATTTATTTTTTCATGGCTGGTAAATTACCGAGTGTGCTATGTGGTAAATTGAAGATTTTTAACTATTTAAAAAAGAGTGTAACCGTTTTTCACCCCTTCAAAGAAATAAAATTAATAATGTATGAAGTAACCACTGAGTTCTTTATGGAATTCAGTAAAGATAATTATTTTAACCCGAGATAACTTATGGATCTTAAAAATGGGATGGTCGCCAAAGAAAGGAAGCTATTATATTCTACTGAGATTAAAATAATCTTCAATGAAAAAAAAAAGATTCTTTCAATTTTAAATTGTGTTTTTTTTTCTTTTACCATAGAAATTAGGGGATATATCGTGAGGCAAAAGTAAACGTGATATATAACCACCATAAGTTTTGGAATAGTTAATGGTTCGTTGTAAATTTTTATTTAAAAATGAGGAAATTTATGGGTTAGATTTTTTTTTCTTTAAAATGAAATGGTAGTTTTTTTTAGAAAATAATGTTTTTCAACTTTTTGAAATCGTGAAAATTTATTTTTAGTCTTTGTTGTATTACGAAACTATTTTACTAGTTAAGCAAGTTTGGTGTAGGACTTAATGATAACTGTTCCATTAAGGAAGAAGAAATGAAAGTTGAACTTAAAGAATTTTAAGAGAAAAACCTTAATACTAATGGCAGTATTTCAAATGGTCGAAAACTGGATATGGGATAATCCAGCAACCAACAATTAACTACTGTAAATGTATCCTACAAACTATTCTAAAATGTGGTGAAAAATAAAAACAAGAAATTGATATTGTGACTAACATTGTTTATTGCGATAGCTTAATTACATTTTTTGAGTTAAACTGCTGGCTTAATTTGTGTTTGGGTTGACCTACTGTTTAATGTGGGTACTGTACCACCAATAAATATCCATGCAAAATCCAGGCCAATCTACCACTTGCAAAGTATCATCATGAAGATCACGTAGAAAATTTGTGAAACACATTAAAATGCTATGTTTTTCCTTTGATTCTATTGTATTTATTGTTTGTTTTCACTTTTATTCTTAATCTGCTTTGCTCCGGCGATTTTCGTGCTACAGGTACCATTCTAATGCTATTTATGGCTTTTCCTATGGATATCACATTGAAATAAAAAAAGTTGGCACTTCGATAGAGCCACTGTAACCGTAATAGTCAGAATTTAGCAGTCGTTTTTCAAAAGATTTTTCAGCGTGTTCCTCAAAATCCAGACTGCTACTAATTGGCTATCATGTCACCTGAATTCGCTTGTAATTGTTTTAAGATGTTTTTTGGGGACTCATGGGCAAATGGCTAGCACTCTGGCTTTCGGTACTACAGGCTTCATGTTCGAATACTGACGGTGGAATGGATGTTTGTTAGCGGTTCGGAATCCACCTTAACCTGTAGACGCAGTTCTAATTATCATAAAGTGTGCAAGCAATGACCGTAGAGCGACAAACTGAATCATTAAAATGTTTTTCTGCATTTGTCTAAATTTCTTTTTATGGTTTCTCAATCAGTTTACCTATTAGCAATTATGGGAAGGTATAGTTCGTTGGAGTTTCAGAAATAGGAGCTCTTATTTGTTTGTCATAAGTAATGAAAACCCAGAAAATTCTACCAAACTATCTGGTTACAAATACGAAATGCAGACATTTTCAGCTTATAATTTCCATCAGCTTTCCATTCGCATGATCATCTCTGTGGTCATGCGAATCTTCATAAAGCAACAATTTAGAAACAGAATTAGTAAAAAATGCAATGTAGTAATATCAGATTTTCTTTAAAAGACTTATATTACAGAAAAGTTTTCTAGAGAGTAAAAAATAAGTATAAATTATAAGTCTGTAAAAATCTTGAAGTGGCGATATTTTACCGTAACAGGCATATTTCTAAAAAAATATAATAACAAAATATAAATAATTTCCATTATACGAGGGTGGGTCAATAAGCACTTTAAAAATCACAGAGATGGTTGCTTTAGTAATAAAGCAAGTTGTTTTCCGAGGATTACGCTGCATATACTGTTGTAAAAATACAGCCATAATCCTTGGGGAGTTAAATTATTGCGAACGACAGAAGCAAAATATTGGCAAGGTTGATGTTGCTTTTATTCAAAGTGGAAAACAAATGCAATCCTGTTGCCGATTCAATTTTTGCCCGACCACCGTATTCACCGGATTTGACCCCTAGTGACTTTTTTTTTCTTCCAAATATGTAAAAAGGGGCTCTCTGGGAGAAGATTCAAGTCGAACGAGAAACCAATGCATATTTTGAGGGCATCCCTTTTGGATAGCTCGGAGAATTTGCAGAAACGCTGAGCAAAGTGTATCGAGCTGAAAGGCGACCGTGTTAAAAATTTAAAGTGGATATATTAAAAGAAATGCTTTTTTATTCTTTTTTAAGTATTTATTCACCCTCCCTTTGAATAACATAAGAAAAAAAAAAAGTAAACTATAAAGGAATTTAAAACGTTTGTTTACAAATACAATAGTGTAGATCGAATTCAACGTTTCGGTATTCAGAGACGGTTGCGGTAAAACGTTAAACCAAAAATATGGCTTACAGATTTGAAAAAATTTATAGATCTATCAAAATGCGATATTTATTATTTAAAATGTGATTAAATATATCTAAAATTGGCGGAACAAATGTTTAAAAGGTAAACATTTTTTTCCTAATGCAGCTGGCAAACATTTAGACAGTTGACTTTGACGTCTTAGGCAAGCGCTGCACAGACGCACTAAAGAGTCCAGTGGGAGTAGCATGAAGGGTCTGCCGATTGCTAGTTTCTGGCGCTTGGGATTATTCACGCTGCATTCACACTAATTTAATTCGAATTTTCGATTCTAAGCTTTAGTTTCGAACCTGTTGGATCATCCATTGCAGCCACTACCTTCAGATTCAACGAATAGATTCAATGGTCTGACTATCTAATGGGACTTTTCTGGTTTTTCTCCCGTACGACACGCAAATGTGGTGTAACTAATTACCCAAAATCCCGGGCGAAATGCCATTTCTTCATCTTCCTTTGGCATACATAGGTTGAATCTGAGATGTCGCCTTCTATTCAATAACAAATAAATAAATAAATAATCATTGCAAGTATTACAATCTAATCTTATATATGTAGTACTTGCATTCATATTAGAGCTAAATGAGTACATATAATTTATATTCATAATAGGAACAAAAAAAAAAATCATTACAAGAATTGTGAAGCAAATCCGTACATCTAGAACGTATATTTATATCGGAGCTTAAAATGAACACATATACGAAGTATTTCTTTTTCACACTAATTTAAATTTAGTAAATCTTATTGTAATCATTGAATAAATCCTTTTACAATGAACATTAATCCCTTAACATCTTAAAAAATATTGATAAATCTTTCATCTTAAAATGCAACTGTACATTACATTTGAAAGAGAAAAACACGACAGTTAAATGAACAACAGCAATTAACTTTAAAATTCCAAGAAAATCCCCATCAATTAAATAAAAATGCTTCAGCGGATCCGCAAAAGAGACGAAGCCCTTTCCAGTGGCTTCTGAGAAGACCCCGCAAGAATCGATGGAAGAGGAATTTCCGCACTCCGAAGATCAAGGCAAAGTAATCTGAGTTGATCCTGGACTTGATGCTCAAAATATTTGCTTCTTCCTTTCGAATTCTGCCGGCCTCTTGATGAATGAATTCCTCCATCAATTAATCTTGAGGAAGGGCAGGAGGAAGGGTGTCCTTCGTTTGTCTTGGGAAGTTGTCGTTTGCTTTGGGCGTGCGAAGCCTTCCCCATGTTGACATTTAAATCCTCGGGGAGTGGGTCGTTTCTGCACGTGGTGTTGGTGAGAACTGAACAGTGTGTTGAGAAGGGGGTGGTTAGGGGTGGAAGTGCACTACATGGTGCAGTACTTGTAAAGTATATTTTTGGCTTATTATCAATTACGAAGAACGACTTAAAAGGATTTGTTGAGCCATTAAATTTTGAGTAATTTTCATTTCAAAGGGGATATTTAAAAGGGAATAGTAAGATAATTTAAATATCTATTAAAGCGGGATGAATATTACTTTGGGTAATTTTAAAGACTCTGTTAAATAAAAACAGGATTAAATGGATTTAAATAGAAGTATAAAATAAAACAATTAAATTAATTAAATTTGTTGCATACAGATTAACAGAAAGGTAAATAATAGGGCGTTTAATTCTATAAGAAAAATTGAATTTTGTTTTTTGAATGTTCTTTTTGAAAAGCTGCTGAATTAATCCGAATTCCTTGATATTCAAATTAAAAGCTTTAAAGAATTTTATTCTTTTTTTAGTTTTGTTTTTCTTAAGCTTATTAAAAACGTACAGATTCATAATTATTCAAAAACTGAAAATCACTACAGAAATATTAGCATTCAATTCATACTTTTTTGCAATTTATTTCTAGTAAAATACAAAAGCTTTTATTAAATTTTTTAAAAAATGTTGTTGTTGTTTATAATCCCACTTGGTAGATATCTGGATCAGCTCCACGAAACAGTAGGGATTCATAGTTGAAGGGCTTTCCTTCAACTATGAATCCATACTGTTTCGTGGGGGCATCTTCTGTTATGATGCAGCACATGTAGGTAGAAGGATTGTCTTTGCTCCGGGGCGCTCTACATTATATGAGACCGGGACATATGGCTTAAAGTGGATACCGAACCACTACAAACATCCATGGCACCGTCAGGACTCGAACATGAAACCTATGGCACTGAGTGTCAAAAAGCTAGATATTCGGCCATTCAAGCTCAATGTAATTTCTTCATCATTCTTTGTCCCTACACAAGTTGAATCTGAGACGCTATACTCTATTCAATAACAAAAATAATCATTACAAATACTGTAAACAATCCAATACAAGCAATAAGTATTCTTATTGCAGATTAAATGAATTCATCAGCAGCATATACGAAATATTTCTTTCTCATATTAATTTAAGTTTTGGTAAATCTTGTTCCAATCATTGAATACATCCTTTGAAATGAACATTGATTCCTTAAAATATTTTAAAAGAACTAATAATTCTAACATCTTAAACTGCAACGATACATTAAATTGAAAGAGAAACACGACAGCTAAATAAACGTCAGCAATTAACTTAAAATTCCAAGAACATCCCCATAAATTAAAGAAAAAATGCTTCAGCGGATCCACAAAGAGATTCAAAACCCTCTCCAGTGGCTGTTGAGGAGACCTCGCAAGAATCGTTGAAAGACGAATTTCCGCACTGCTAAGATCATGGCAAAGTAATCTGAGTTGATCATGGACTTGGTGCTCAAAATATTTACTTCTTCCACTTAGAATTCTGGCAGTTTCTCTCTTGATGAATGAACTCCTCCATCAATTAATCTTGAGGAAGGGCAGGAGGAAGGGCGTCCTTCGTTTGTCTTGGGAAGTTGTCGTTGTTTTGGGCGTGTGAAGCCTTCCCCCATGTTGACATTTAAATCCTAGGGGCGTTGGTCGTTTCTGCACGTGTTGGTGAGAACTGAACCGTGTTTTTGAGAAGGGTGGATAGGCGTGGAAGTGCACTACATGGCGCAGTACTTTTAAACATTTTTGGATTATTATCAATTACGAAGAACGACTTAAAAGGATTTGTTGAGCCTTTTATATTCAGTAGTTTTCATTTCAAAGTAGGATATTTAAAAGCGAATTATATGATAATGTAAATATGTATTAAAGGGATGAATATTACTGTGGGTAATTTTGAAGTCCTGTTAAACAAAGATGATTAAAATGGATTTAAATAGAAGTATAAGATAAAAAAATTAAATTAATTAAATTAATTTGTTGAAGATTGTGATGAAAAGAAAAGTAAATAGACTTTTAATCCTATAAGAAAAATTGAATTTTGTTTAATGAAAGAACAAGTATTAATTCGTTGCTTGAAATATTGCTGATTTAATCCGAATTCATTGATATTCAGATTAAAATAAAGTCTTAAAGAATTTTATCTTTATTTCTTAGTTTTTGTTTTCATCAAGCTTATTAAAACATACTAATTCATAATTATCCGAAAAAGAAAATCACTACAAAAATATTAACATTCCATTCATATTTTTTCCAATTTATTTCTAGTAAAATACACAAAGGTTTTTTCAATGTTTCACAAAGGTTGTTGATGTTTTAACCTCCTTGTAGATATCTTGACAATATCCACGAACGCGTATGGATTCATGGTTGAAGGGAAAGTGGGCTGCGTCTGTTATGATGAAGCACATGTAGGTAGAAGGATTGACTTAGCTTCGGGAGCTCTACAGTCACATGATATCGGGACATATGGCTTAAAGTGGATTCAGAACCACTGCAAACGTCCATGGAACCCTCGGGACTCTTACCCGAAACCTGTTGCGCTGAGCCCCGAGAGCTAGACATTCGGTCATTCAATCCCAATGTAATTTCTTCATCATTCTTCGTGGCATACATAAGTTGAGTCCGAGACGATATCCTCTAATCAATAGCAAAAATAATTATTGCAAATATTGTAAAATATATCCTATACAAGTAGTAAGTACATTCTTATTTTAGCTTAAATTAATTCATCAACAGCATGTGTGAAATATTTATTGCTTATCTTAGTTTAAGCTAATCTTATTGCAATCATTAAATAAATCCTTTAAAGTGAACATTGATTCCTTAACATCTTTTTTTTTTTTTTTTTTTTAAAAATGATAAATCTATCGTCTTAAACTGCAACAATACATTAAATTGAAAGAGAAACACGACAGCTAAATAAACGCCAGCAATTAACTTAACATTCCAAGAACATCCCCATAAATTAAAGAAAATGCTTCAGCGGATCCACAAAGGTATTCAAGATTCCTCCAGTGGCTTCTGAGAAGACCTCACAAGACTCGATGGAAGAGGAATTTCCTACACCCGAAGATCAAGGCAAAGTAATCTGAGTTGATCATGGACTTGATGCGCAAATATTTACTTCTTCCTCTTCGAACTCTGCCAGTTTCTCTCTTGATGAATGAATTCCGCCATCAATTAATCTTGGGGAAGGGCAGGAGGAAGGGCGTCCTTCGTTTGTCTTTGGAAGTTGTCGTTTGCTTTGGGCGTGTGAAGCCCTTCCCCATGTTGACATTTAAATCCTTGGGGAGTGGGTCGTTTCTGTACGTGTTGGTGAGAACTGAACCGTGTGTTGGAGAAGTGGTGTGTAGGGGGTGGAAGTGCACTACATGGTGCAGTACTTGTAAACATTTTTGGATTATTATCAATTACGAAGAACGACTTAAAAGGATTTGTTGAGCCATTAATTTCAGTAGTTTTCATTTCAAAGGGGGATATTTAAAAGCGAATGATAGGATAATTTAAATATCTGTTAAAGCGGGATGGATACTACTTTTGGATAATTTTAAAAGCTCTGTTGAATAAAATGGAATGATCATTAATTAAAATGGATTTAAATAGAGGTATAAGATAAAATAATTAAATTAGTTTGTTGAAGGTCGTGATAAAAGGAAAGGTAAATAGACTTTTAATTCCATAGGAAAATTGAATTTTGTCTTATGGAAAGACAATTACTAATTTTTTATTTGAAACATTTCTAATTAATCCGAATTCATTGATATTCAAATTTAAAAAAAAAACTTTTTAAAGTATTTCATCGATTTTTTTGGTTTTGTTTTCATCAAGCTTATTAAAATATTGATTCATAATTATGCAAAGAATGAAAATCACTACAAAATTATTAGCACATAATTCATATTTTGTTTGCAAATTATTTTCAATAAAATACACAAAGGGTTTATTCCATGTTTCACAAAGATTGTTGTTATCTCTTAACCCATGTGGTAGATATCCAGAAGATGCCTACCAACCCATATGGACTCATGGTTGTAGGGAAAGGGGCCGCTTCTGTTACGATGGAGTACCCGGTAGGTAGGCCCTGTGATTGACTTGAATCACGGCTCCTACGCTCTACAGTCATATGAGATCGGGCCCTATGGCGTAATGTAGATTAGCTTGTTTTGAAACATGGATGTTTGTAGCCGAACCCCTACACAGAAGAAAAAAGTAAAATAGTGAAAAATAACCTAGCTATGACGAAGTTTGATATAGTTATAAAAGAGATCATAGCTATGTAGTTATACTAGCAGAACCCGGCATACGTTGTCATGCCCCAAAATGCAACATAGAAAATTACAGATCTTAAATATAAATGTTCTAAATGATCCAATATACGTGCATACTAATTTTCATGGATATTGTTTGAACGGTATATAAGATGAAATGCCGCAGCACCATCTAGTGGCAAGTAACAATAAAGTGGATAGCACGAATATATTTTCCATACTTGAATACATATTATACCAATTTTCATCATGATTGGTTGAACTGTATAGAAGTTGATATACTGCAGTACCATTTGTTGCAATTAACAACAAAGAGGATAGCATAAAAACATTCTGCATGTTTTGTCAAACACACACGATAAATTTCATCAAAATTGGTCAAGCCATTTGAGAGGAGTTCAGTGACAAACACACGTACAGAAGAACTATATAAATTGCAGAGCGACTTACTGGGTTCAATTGTGAATCTAAACCATCCAGGGATCCACTCAAACACGCACAAAAGTTGTCATCAAAATCGGTCCAGTCGTTTAGGAGAGTTCAGTGACAAACACATGAACAGAATAATTAGTGTATAAAGATGGTCATAGCTATAAGACAGAAGCTCCATGATCTCGTTTCTCTAAGTTAAAAGAAGATTACGGAGAATTTAAACTAACAAGTTAAATGAAGAAAGCAAAAAGTAATAAAGAATCACATATAATATTTTGAGGTAGCTATTATAAATGGACATATTTTTCCATGTTAGTTCAAGTACCAACCATAGAAGAAAAAAAGTCAAATACGGTGAAAGAATCTAGCTATGACGAAGTTTGATATAGCTATAAAGATAATATAAATTTAAATTATTTAAACGTTAATGACATATATTATATAACTCTTTTCAATTACATTTTTAGCAAAATATAATTACTCTTTTAAGAACAATGAAAGACAGAAGGTAATAAAATAAATAAATAAGAATTCAGAGGCAACGTAATCCGTAAATATGAAATCATTTATAAATTTTGATAAAAAAAATCAAATTTCAATTGAAATTTCATGAAGTAGAAACAAATAATTAAAACTGAGATCAATTTATAATCTTATGTTGATGTGTATCAGCAAACAAACTCATATAAGTATGATGAAGAGTCCTTTAAATAGCAAAATTATGATAGCAGTTTATTAATTAGCTTAAGAGCAGTTCCTCTTCTTTAACAATCCTTATTGAACATTGTGTGACGCTGAAACAAATCCTAAAATCATCACGGACAGTTTTAATTAACAAAATGAACAAAATGACAGTTAAAGAATTAAATCTAAATCCTTTCAATAAATTTACATGCTAACAATTCTTTAAAGTAATTTTTGCCCAGTAATGAATGGGATATTATAACAAAAATTTATGACTGAACTTTGCTTTTAGCTCTTTTAATAATGCAGAAAATCTAATCAAGGTTTGGCAATTAGAGAATAGAAATAGTTGGAATACTCATTTTTGACAGGAGTCTATTGTCCGCCTAATAGTTTTAAATTTAATTATTAATGTTGTAGCATTTTTGCCCATTAGAAGAGATATAGCATTTCCGTTCCCTAGGGAAAAGGAATGTATATTCTTTAACAAGTATTCAAATCTGACAGCAGATACCAGTGTCGTGGATATTTATAATACATGAAATTAGTGTCTCGTTCTAATGAGAAAAACCTGTCACTCAAATCTGACAGCAGAAAAGCAGTGTCGTGGATGCTAGTGTTTTAATTAAGTCTTGAAATAGAGAAAAAATTATTATTAAAGAATTATTAATTATTATTATCATTAAGAAATTTATTAGAATCATTAAGAAATTAGTTTCTGTTCTAATGAGAAAACTTTTCATTCAAATCGTAAAGTAGATAATCAGTGTCATGGATAATGAGACATAATCAAATTAGCGATTGGCTGCTTGACCGTCCTAGGTCGAAACATCTGCATCTGCAACATGGAATTTGTCAGGAATTGCCGCATCGTGATTGGTGATAGACTATGGGCTGAGGAAGTGTCCACTCTATGAGAAGTGAAGCTGTTATGGATTTTCTTAAAGAGAGATATTTGAGAAGGAGGGAGAGTGTTCTGTGAAGAATTGACAAGAAGTGTTTTTCTTATTTATCTCTCAAGTGACTGAACAGGCAGGAGATTCAGCATGTTTACAAAGTGGGCCCCTTGTGATTTCGTGTATGAGGCGGAGTGTGATAATTAAGGTCTGCTGCAGACAGGATGCATTAGATTCGTGGTAGACTCGAAAACTGGGAAAATCCCTCGACCTTGAGAGAACTGTACTTGTGAATCAAATTTATATTTTTAAATTCCAATTCTTTGTAAATAGTAAAATAACTCAGAGTTCTGTATATATATATATATATATATATAATAAAAAATTCGTGCCTTTCCGTAAACCTGAAAGTGAGCTTTTGTCTGGTACAGGGCCGTGTACAGGCCGGTACAGATTGGTACAGTCCGTGACGTTACAAGGTGTTTATGGCAAGAAAATTCAACTTTGATGTGTTTAAAAATTTGTGAAACATCCTTTTGCTAAACATTAAAAATAATTGAATGCATACTGGTGGATTTTCTTTTCTCTTATTTCCATTCTATAAGACCTTTTCAATTTTCTTGGTCTTAAATTTATTCATTCATTAGTCACTTTTACTAAGTTTCATTTAATTTTCATGAAATAATTTTGGGGATTACACATTGAAATTGTTGCTCTAATTTTTTTTTCAATGTTTACTTAATATTAACTGTGGGTGTTCGATTTGGAAACCAAAATAAAACGATGTCGGAATGAAAGTTTCCATGACCATGGTGGAGATGATCTACACTATTTTTAAACTTTTCTATGACTACGTTATATTATATGGTATGTTATACGTTATTCAATGTCTTCTACCAGCTCATACTCTCCTATATATATCTTGTTTAAATTTTCAATCTTTAATAAAATTCTTCTTATTAAGCCACTCAAGGTCAAATACATTTTTATTTGAATTTGTAGTGTGACACTTTGATGTTAAAAATGTTTTTTCAAATATTAATATTAATATTACTATTCATTAAGGGTTTACGAATAGAAATTAATTTAATTCTTCCAAGAGAAAAATATTCAGATAAAAATTATAGCACGTGAATTTTTTAATACCATTTCATAGTTTTGACTTTGTTAATTACGTCAGTATCATTTATTTTCGAAATATACTTCATTATTCAATTTCTTATATTAGCTCACACTCTCTATATATATCTTGTTCAAATTTTCAATCGTCCATAAAATACTTTTTATTCCTCCACTCAAATTCAAGTACATTTTTTTGAACTTGTAGTGGATGGCACTTAATGTTAATACAGTTTTTTCAAATATTAATTCATTTATTGAATTTAATTAATTAATTTTTGTTTTTTTAGATTAAAATTGCATATATCTACCAATAGATGACGCCAGATAAACTTAAAGAAATGAATGAAAATTATTTATAAACGATTTTCTGCAATATAGTGAAAAAAAAAGTAGGAATTGACTTTATTATTTTTTTTTTATATTACTTGTTTTTAAACTAGGCTGATTAACTATGAACAATAGACCAAATATGTATTTTTAAATCATTTAAAATAATTTTTCAATATATTCCCTAATTTTTTTTTTTTCATATTTGTGAAAACTGAGTGAAAGTATTGCGGATTTATTTATTTAGTGAATAATCGATAATTGAATAATAAATATTTCTGATCGAATTGAAGCTTTTATGAGCTTTTTAAAGTACTTTTATATTTATTATATAGATTTTAATTCTCTTATTTTTCTGAAAGTCTGTGTAGGAAATTTCTTGAAATATCAGAAAAGCTTAAATTATTTCTGAAACAAATAATTTTTAAAATTATAAACTTGAACGTTTTAATTTTTTTGTTTTGTTATTTAATGTGTTTTAACATACATTAATTAGTATTTTTTCTTTTTTATTATATTATAAGTCATTTTACCGTCAACGTTTATTTTCATTTCCAAACAAATAATTTTAAGCATCATAAAATGAACTCTTTCTTAATTTTTTTAAATTTATTGGTTTTATTTATACTCGGGTATTTATTTTTTAACATATATATTAGTATTTGTTTTTCATATTTTTTCTATTATATCATATGCCCTGTTAATATTAATGTTTAAACCATTTCCAACCAATTTTAAAAATCATAAAATGAACTCTGTTACTTAATTTTTTGCTATTTAATTTTTATTTGATTTTATTTATTTAGTTTTTTTTTTACTTCGTTATTTAATTGCTATTTTGTTTTTTTGGCTTCATTTATTTAGTTTTTCTTTTACTTTGTTATTTAATATTTTTGATATTTAAGTTTTCTTTTTATTTTATTTGTTCCTTTTTTACTTTACTATTTAATTTTTTTGAACGTAAAATAGTATTTTTCTTTTTTTTTCTATTATGTTATAAGCTATTTTACCATCAATCTAATTCATTTAATCTAATACATTATAAATATCTTCAAAAAATTCTCTCAATTTCAATGATGAATTCACGGTAAAAAATTAAAATTCATGGAAAGCCATTTGGAAATAATGTAGACATAAAATCCCCAGCATTTTAGAGTTTGCTTAAATTTCGAAGCCTCTAACTTTTGTTTCCTTTTTTAAACAATAGTTTCTGAACTGTGTGGTCATTAAGCATTCTAAGAAAGTCGACTTTCTCTTTCTTTAATTAATAGGATTCGAATTTAATTTTCTAGAACTTCCGATTCCTTAAAATCACAGTACTGGAGTGAGTGGTGTAGTTTTTAATGACTGGTCTGGGAAAAAAGTCCCTAATGACCTTTTATTCTTAAATATATAGGGGAAAAAAGGGAAAATGTTCCTTTAATCTGGTTAATTAGTGAAATATAGATTTTCTAATATGCATTCTACCAGATGAATGCGATTTTCGCATAAGTAATCCAGAAATCTAACCACATTTTTTTATTAATTCTTTTTTTTAGGGGAAGCAATTAGTATAAGACATTTGCGTATGAATTATTGATGAGATTTTAAATTAGTCAAAAGAATTCATAAAAACCTTTTACATTAAGAAAAAGCAATGCTAAAAATTAAGCTTGATTAATCAGCAGTAATGCAGTAACATTTAGCGGAAAGAATTAATTTAAATGAATGTAATGTAGTAATTTAATTGCACTTTTTAATGGAATACTTTTATAGATATAAATCATTTTAGTAAGTGAAATTGAGTTATTTCGATTTCTATATTCCTTTCTAATTAAGACATACCATTATTTATATTCAAATGACTTGTATGACTAATTTCAAAAGTCAAAAATTTAAATTCCCTTTTATTTGAACAGATGCTTATAATTTAAAAAAAATCAAATCGATTTCTAATATTAATTACACATGTAAATCAATACTGTAATGCTAAAGTGATATCGAACTTCGTCATAGCTAGGTTCTTTCACACTATATGACTTTTTTTCTTCTGTAGTTGGTTTTTGAACTAGAATGAGGAAATAATACTGTGCTCAAAAAGTAAGGCCAATTATTTATTTTTTCAAAAACTCTTTATATATTCTTCCAAATTTATTTCATCGCCTTCAAAGTAATCCCATTCGGACAAAATGCATTTATGCAAACTTTTTCCCACCGTCAATGCTAAAAGTAATCGGCGCGGCGATTCATGTTGAATCTCTTCAATCGACTCAAAACGGTAACCTCGGAGTTGCTTTTTGAGTATAGGGAATAACCAGAAGTCGGTGTGTTTATTGTGGTTGTGGAACGATATGGGTATCATTTTTGGTGAAAGAGTAAGGAAGAATCAATGCAGTGTGAGTTGGCGGATTCCGTGTTTTCGGTTTAAATCCACGGTTTGCAAGCACCAACTCTTTAATTTTGGACGTGAGCTTCGTCGGTTTAGATCGATGGTCGATCAGAAGAATTATGCAGAAAAATGCATATATATATATATATATATATATATATATATATATATATATATCATATCAGAGTAGTAGCATAAAAATATTATCTCATATTTCTTTCGAAAGAATAACATTCAACTGGAAAAAAAAATTAAACCACTATTGAATATGAATAAGAATTTATTTTGTTCGTCATGTTAAACTATTTGTTATATATATATATATATATATTTACGCTCGAAATGATGCATTTTGGCTGGATGGAAAAATATAGGTTCTTATTTTCTATTTTCAATGAATGATTTAAAATACGTATATTTTATAATAGAAATAGATAACTGTTTTTGAATGAAAATAAATTAAAAAAATGATTTTTGCAGCTTTTTCTTCAATGAACTTCACAAATATTTTTGGGGGAATAATTGATCGTGATGAATAAATATTCGGAAAAAGGAGGGTGGAATATATATATATATATATAATTCTTCTGTACGTGTGTTTCTTACTGAACTCCTCCTAAACGGCGGACCGACTTTTGATTGAAATTTTTTCGTGTGTTTGACGAAACATGGATAATGCTTTTATGTTATCCCTTTTGTTGTGAATCGTCACCAGATGATGATGCAGTATATCTTCTTTACCATTCAACCAATCGCTATGAAAACTGTTTATAATATGTATTCAAATATGGAAAATATATTCGCGCTATCCACTTTATTGTCACTTGCCACCAGATGGTGCCGTATCATTTCATCTTATATATCGTTCAAATGATATCCATGAAAATTAGATATACACATATTGGAGCATGGGGAATATATTCGCGATATGTAATTTTCTACAATGGCTGAATATATGCAGAGTTTGCTAGTAACTATATAAATAAATTGTTTTACCTGATAGTTTTAGAATATTATTTATTTCACCCTTGTTATTCCGAATATTTATTCATCACGATCAATTTTTCCCCCAAAATATTTGTGAAGTTCATTGAAGAAAAAGCTGCAAAAATCATTTTTTAAAAATTTATTTTCATGCAAAAACAGTTATCTATTTCTATTATAAAATATACGTATTTTAAATCATTCATTGAAAATAGAAAATAAGAACCTATATATTTCCATCCAGCCAGAAATGTAGCAATTCGAGCGTAAATATATATATATATATAAAACTAATCATTTAACATGACGAACAAAAATAAATTCTTATTCATATTCAATATTGGTTTAATTTTTTTTTCCAGTTGAATGTTATTCTTTGAAAGAAATATGTGATAATATTTTTTATGCTACTCTGATATACTGTTTATTTTACTTTCTATTTTATTTAATACAATTATTATAACTAGATTATTAACTATTATAACTATATTACAGATTACACATATCTTTTTTGAAAGCTTCATAAATTAATATTTATACTTTATAAATTTTGTGTTTCTCGTTTTACACATCGAAAAGAGTGGAATGGTATTTTAAGTGGTTTAATTCAAATATTTAAGATTTTTTTTTCCCAATAAATAATAACAATAATAATAATAAATAAATAAATAAATTACTTGTTTTCATAAGAGCATCAGATTTTGTAATGGATAAAATGGTAATGGTAATAGGAAACTGGTATATAGTCTCGTATTAATCTAGCTATACCAATTTGAAGTGATGTGGTTAATGGAAAAATTACTGACTGTTTATTTTTTCAATAATAATAATAAATAAATTTCTTGCTTTCATTAATACATCCGATTTTTAATTCACACAGTATATAGTCCCTTATTAATTTTATTTTTGAAAAAAAAAAATAATAAATAAATTACTTGTTTTCATAAGTACATTAGATTTTTGCAATAAAATGGTATATAGTATCTTATTACTCGAGCTATGCCAATTAAAAGTGATGTGGTTAATGGAAAATGTATGTTTGCTTATTTTTCTAATAATAATAATAATAATAAATAGTAAATAAATTACTTGTTTTCATAGGAGCATAAGATTGCGCTACAAAATGGTATATAGTCTTTTATTAATCTAACTTTTCTAATTAAAAGTAAAGTAGTTAATGAAAAAAATTCCAACTGTTTATTTTTCAAAAAAAAAATAAAATAATAATAATAATAATAAATAAATAAAATAATAATAATAAATAATAAATAATTTTCTTTTACTCATAAGTACATCAGATTTTACAATAAAACGATAGCCTCTTATTAATCTAAACATGCCAGTTAAAAGTGATGTGGTTAATGGAAAATTTCTGACTTTATTTAAAAAAATAAATAATAAAATAATAATAATAATAAAATAATTATAATTAATGAATTGCTTGTTTTTATTAGTACATTAGATTTTCATTAAAATTTTATATAATCTTTTATTCGTCTATCTATACCAATTAAAAACAACATATGTGAGGTAAAACTTCACAATTTAATCAAAATCAGTGCTACAAAACATTATTGTGAATAACATGATACTATTAATAAGAATTTATTAATTTTTTTTCTATTACAGAGGTTTTCAGCACAGGCCCCATGAAATCACTTTTATACTTATCACTTTTTCACTCACCCCACATATCGAAGGTCTGTCAGTGTAATCGATGTTACAAAAAATCGATAATGTATTAATAGTGTGTACTTAAATAGGTAAATGCTGTTCTCAGAACATTGAGTCATTAAAAACACCTGAGGGACTTTCAAAAACAACCACTTTACATTAACAAATTATTTGGCTAAAAGACAGAAAACTTCAACCAGGTAGTGCCGATAAAAGATTCCCTCACATAATCTTAGTTCCTTCGTGTTTTAAAAAACATTGTTTTGTATAGGTGGCTATGAGCTTAATTGAACTTGACTTCTTTTGCATGGAGGCTGATTCACAATACCACTTGATCGCAAGTGGGATTTCTTTTGTAAGATTCACTAGATAGACATCAACCAGAAAAAAAAACACCTATTTCTTTCGTTTTTATTCGTTAACTTAGTAATGTTAAAGCTTTAAACTTTTTACACATTCAATAAAAGCTGCTATTATTCGCTACGGAGAGGTTCATTGCAAAAGTGGTGCCCTTTTTTTTTTTTTTTTTTCTTCTTCCACACTGGAGAGAAAAATGTGACAAAAACTTTTATCTGGCTACTTGGGCAGACTACTTATTTCACACTTGACTTTATCTCCTGGAGCATCCGTGGAAAAAAAGCCCCCCCCAAAAAAAAAAAACCCCAAAAAGGAAATTCCGGAAAGGAAGTATAAAAACAAGAATCAAAGATCCATTTTCATTATGCCCCGACACTCCTGCGTAGAAGAAGACCATTAACTTTTCAACAGAAGATATTTCTCTTGGGTTTGCCCACGGGACTTGCTCTCACTGTGTCCGTAAGCTTTAGGGGAGGGGGGAAGTCCTTGCACGTTGTGAGGGGGCGTGTTTACTGTGTTTGCTCGTATGTTTACTGTGTTTATGACGTATCAAGCGAAGAAGGTCGCCATTGGCACTTCCGGGATATTAAAGGAAGGGGGAGATCTTTGGGGATGAGGGAGTCCAGGGATGTTCCTGGGTGCCCTGGGGACAGGGAGTGTTTGTTTTTATTAACTGACGAGGGTGTGTGGCAGGAAAAGTAAGATGCAGGAGAGGTCTCTTGTGGAAGAGGTGGTGGATTTAGTGGTGGTGGATTTAGTGGTGGTGGGTATCTGGAATGTTTCACTTCCCAAAGTTGGATTCTTTTTGGATTGCAATAGGTGGTGCGGAATGATAATTATTATTTATTTTTAATGAATTAATTAGTATCTTAAAGTATATTTTGTTAAAATTTGCAAATTAATAGCCAGTTGATTAATTTTATACATACTGAAGCAAAAATTATTATATTATATATGGTCATATATACATATATATATATATATATATATATATATATATATATATATATATATATATATATATATACATATATATATATATGTATATGTTCGTGTGAGCCATATTTTTTTAAAATTTACTTTCTGAGATAGGAGACAAAAAAAAAAGTAATATACAGGAGAGAGATCTTTTGTGGTGAATCCTATAGTATTGAGTCATAAATAGCATGATATCTTTGATAGTATATGATATGATACCTTGGATAGTATATGATGATGATATGATATATTGGGTAATATTTGATATGATATCTTGGATAGTATACGATATAGTATCTTAGATAGTATATGATATGGTATCTTGGTAAGTATGCGATATGATATCATGGATAGTATATGCATTAGACAGTATGGATTCTTTTGATTACAATAGATGGTGTAGAATGTTAATTTTATGATGTTTTATTTTAATTTATTCGTAGCTAAATGAATTAATTAGTATCTTAAAGTATATTTTTGTTAAAAATTGCAAATTATTTGCGAGTTGATTTAGTTTATAAATACTGGTAAAAATTATTATACATGAGCATGCTCGTATGAGCCACGGATTTAGTGATGGGTATCTGTAAACTTTCGTTTCACAAAGTTGGATTCTATTGGATTGCAATAGTGGAATAGAAAAAAATAGTTTTATGATGTTTTTATTTTAATTTTATTCTTTGTTAAATGAATTTAAAATCTTAAACTATTTTTTGTTAAAAATTGCAAATTAATTGCCAGTTGATTTAGTTTATAAATACTGAAGTAAAAAATTATTATACATGGAGGCATGCTCGTATGGCCACGGATTTAGTGATGGTATCTGTAAACTTTCGTTTCACAAAGTTGGATTCTATTGGATTGCAATAGGTGGAATAGAAAAATGGGTTTTTGATGTTTTATTTTAATTTTATTCTTTGTTAAATGAATTTAAATCTTAAACTATTTTTTGTTAAAAATTGCAAATTAATTGCCAGTTGATTTAGTTTATAAATACTGGTAAAAAATTATTATACATGAGCATGCTCGTATGAGCCACGGATTTAGTGATGGGTATCTGTAAACTTTCGTTTCACAAAGTTGGATTCTATTGGATTGCAATGGAGTGGAACAGAGAAAAATAGTTTCATGATGTTTTATTTTAATTTTATTCTTTGTTAAATGATTTAAATCTTAAACTATTTTTGTTAAAAATTTAAAATTAATTGCCAGTTGATTTAGTTTATAAATACTAGTAAAAATTATTATGCATGGAGCATGCTCGTATGAGCCACGGATTTAATGCTGGATATCCGGAATGTTTCCTTTCACAAAGTTGGATTCATTTAGATTGCAACAGGTGGTGTAGAATGATAATTGTATGATATTTTTTTTTTTTTTTTAATTTAGTCATTCTTAATGAATTACTTAATATATTAAAATATTTTTGGCAAAAACCATAAAAATAAATTTACCAATTGATTAGTGAATTTTTACTTCAGTATTTCAAGCATGCTCGTGTGAGCCATGGATTTTGTGGTGGATATCGAAATTTTTTTTTTTTAAGATTCGATTTTATTTATAAATTTTCGTTGCACTATTTTACTTACACTCATTAAAATTTATTATTTTCCAAAATTTCTTTCTTTAAAAATGAAAAATTTTGCTACATTTTATTGCCATTAAAAAAAGAAACTTCTTCCCCAATTCTATGTAAATATGTTCTTGTTCATACGAGCACAAACTTTAAAAATATATTTATATTAAATTCACTTCTATTATTGTTATTGTGAGTAGCGAGAACTGATAAAATAATGTATATAAATCGTAGTAACTTGTTAACCTGTCTGTACATTAAATTAAATACTTGTTGTTCTAGAAATATCAGATTTCAAAACACGCAAAAATAATCATTAATTGAAATTGACTGCAAAATATTAACGAAATGCATATTTATTTTATATTTTATTTAATAAAAAAGCACAGTTATTTGTTCTTTGTAATTTGTTTTATCTGAAACTTAAATAAAAAAAATTTAAAATTGTTTCCTTCTAGTAAACATACAGAAACAAAATAAACATATATTACTTTCAAAAGTTATTTATTTATTTATCGGGTAAAACAAATAACGAAACAAAATTTTTCTTTCAATTTTTTTTAAAAAGCATTGTTGTCTAGAATTATTAAAGTACTTTTGTTTGTCTAAGTGCTATGTCAAGAAGTAAAGTGTGTAAAAGGAACATAAAATAAATGTTTCGTAAAAACTATAATTTTAAGAAATTTAGAGTTATATCTTTACGATACATTTGTTTTTCAAAGCATTATTTTAAATTGACATATCTATTGAAATTAAACATTTTGTGCAGACATTAAATAATTAATTTTCACTGACTTAACTTATCATTTAACTTTCAATATTAAAAAATCTATGGAAAAGAGTTTCACAAAATGTAACTTTACGTAAAATATAAAAACGTGCATATAGTAAATGGGATCAGGTTTTAAGCATGTATTGTCTTAAAACTTCAAAATTATTGAATTGCATTCTCTTTATTTTTTGTCCGATGTTTTTTTCTTTTTACATTGAGACAGAAAAATTAAGTTCGTTGAGAGTTATAGAATGAATCATACTAATTTGGGACGTCCAATACTGTTGTCCATAACACTAGAAGGTGATTTATGTCCAAGAAGCATTTAAAATTAAATTTCTCATTATATATGTATCACATTGAACTTATAAAATTCAAATTAAATAGATCATGTTTATGACAGAAATATTCCACTCAATCTACTTTACAAATGGCCATTATAGGGAATAACATTAACAGAAATGAAAAAAAATTGTGTATCTAAAATATAACCAAAAAATGTTTTAAAAATATTTAAGCCCTTATAAAAATAGAAAATAACTAACTAATATGTTTTCATTATAATTATTAGTTTTTGATAGAATAATAATGGTTTAGAAAAATTTTCAATTAAAAGATATCCATTTAAAATTTGTACCTGAAATTATATTTTTATTCAATTTTTGCTGGAATAGACGAAAAGTTATCTGTGGTGTAACGACTCGGTCAATACTAGACCTATAATGGCTTCAAGAAAAGAGCCCTTTATGGTTCATATATATATATATATATATATATATATATATAATGAACTCTGAGCTATTTATGTTTTATGTAGTCCCGTTTGTGCCATGGATGTTTGTAGCGATTCGGAATCAATTTAAACCTTAGGTCCTGCTCTTATATGGCTGTAAAACGTTGGGAGTCGGTCTGAAACCCCCTACCCAATAAAAAGAATAACATCTCCTGTCTTGAAATCTGCCAGTCGGCAGACGTCCTTATCCCGCCAAGGGACTGTTGCCACTGATGATGATGATGTGATAAACGAAACCACAAAAGGGTTCACTTTCAAAAATTGGCGGAAACTCCCTGCCTATTCAGTCACTTCAGAGAAAAAAGAAAAATAACACTTCTGGTCTCATTATACATGATACTGTATATCTCTATCAAATTTGAGTGACAGGTTATTCTCATTAGTACAAAACGCTAATTGCATATAATATAACTACCGAAACTAATATAAACAACTATAACAATACTAATATAATATGATAACTAATAAAACTACCGCAGATAGCACTGTTGACTGCGTTAAGTTTGAGTGATTGATTGTTATTATGTACTTGTCAAAGACTATACTTTCCTTTCTATTGGGAAAGAAATGACAAAACTCTTGCAGTGAGAAAACATGCTACTGTGGTATTCATTATAATTATTGATCCTTTGATACAAAAATATTGTTTTATAAACATTTTCTATAAAACGATGTTCTCCATTTATAATTTGCTCATGAATATTTTATTTGGTTTTTTAATTTTTTCTCTCTGGAAAAATGAATAGATATCAAAAAGAAAGAAATAGATCTCAGCTATCTTAATATCTAAAAACCTATATCATTTCATGTGAATTTATCATGTGAACTTTTATATTTTTGTATTATTTCAATGTCAACCATTTCTGTATTGTTATCTCGCCGTTAACCTTAAAAGAAGTATATTATTACGAAATAAAACAATTTCTTTTAAGAGTACAAAAGTAAATAAGGATTTCATTACAAAAGTTCAGTAACGATTTTCTATTTTTTTCGTAGGTAGATATCAAAATGTGGGTTACAAGACATGAGCGAAATATTTTTATCCCTCGTAGGGGATGAAAGAAAAGCTGGAGTTTTATTCCCCAAATAGAAAATAGGAAAAGAAACTTCCCAAATATAAAAAGACACATCATGGCCGGAAGGTAAAAGTTCTGCTGTAGACGGTAGGGTTCTTTTGCCAGTTAAACCGGTTGACTGCCACTCAGTCAACGTTCTATTTCTTGCCCCCTCAAAAATGCGATTGCTTAAGTTTTAGATTTTCTTCTTGAAACGAACTCTTTTGATGTGAAAATTAGTTTTCCCTTACTTTTTTTAGTTCTCATAACGGATTTCAAGGACCGGGTATTCTAAATGGAAATATAAATCTTATACAGACAGCAGTAAATGTAATGCGCTTTTACTTCTCATAGTTTATCTGTCACTGGATGTACGGTTACTGGATCGAGATTTTTTAAACAAGATTCAGCAACAACAGTTTTTCCCTTTGTTGGTATATGGAACAGCATCTTCAAGTTGGAGAAGTGACTGAAATATTAGTTTTTCTGCTTTCACTGAAAAAATGCTACTAAAAATGGATTTCATTAGGGTGATAGAGTTCTGTTAAAAATAAAAAGGATTTGATCGATACTGGAGACGTAGGAAATTGTAGGTTTAAAAATAGTGTGGAATATCCTAGTATTAGTGTACCAACTTAACATAGCTTTCCATTTTCAATGGTTGATTGCATTATGATGTTAAATATATTGATGAATTATGATTAAATATCAATATTTGGAACATATTGCTGATTGTGCTGGTTGTAAATCTGTTTGTGTCAGTTTTTAGAACGAAATAGAGTAAAATTTGGGTGTCAAACAATATTACGGAGTTAAAATAACAAAAAGATGTAGTTTCATCCCTGTCAAGCGTCATACTGAATATCATATAAAATCCTGAATCATCTGATTGAGATGTAAAAGTTTGCTTCAATTTTAAATCACGATACGATACTTCCTCACACTTTCTTACCAGTTTACTTCGAATTCACTAATTTTGCTTAGCTTCAAGACCGTTGGCGGCAATTTTGTAGTCACTTCTTTCGCCCAACTCGAGAACCCGTTACAGCATCCATTGCAGCCAGTACCTTCAGAAATGAACAGACTCGAGTGTCTGATTGTTAGTTGGATTTTTCTGGTTTTCTCCTATACGACAATCAAATGTGGGGATTACTCCTAAAAGTGCTCCCGGTAGGCAATGTAATTTCTTTATCATCATTTGTGGCTTTGTCGAATCCGAGGCACCATTCTTTATTCAAAAACAAAGAATATTCATTTCATGTATTGTAAGCAAATCCTATACATGTAGTATGTACTTTCGTAGTGGAGCTTAAATGGGCACATATGAAATATTTCTGTCTCACATAAATTAATGTGATATAAACAACATTATATTAAATAACATATTGCAATCATTGATTGATTTAATCAATAAAAGCAATCAATGTTTAAAATGGACGTTGATACCATAACATCTTTTTAAAAAAATGATATATTTATCATCTTAAACTGCAACGATACATTACATTCGAAAGAGAATCGCGATAGTTAAATAAACGCCGGCAATTAACTGAAAATTCCAAGAACATCCCCATAAATTAAAGAAAAATGCTTCAGCGGATCCACAAAGAGATTCAAAACCCTCTCCAGTGGCTTCTGAGAAGTCCCTTAAGAATCGATGGAAAAGGAATTTCTTCACTTCGAAGATCAAGGCAAAGTAATGTGAGTTGGTCATGGACTTGATGCTCAAAATATTTACTTCTTCCTCTTCGAATTCTGCCGGCTTCTCTCTTGATGAATGAATTTATCCATCAATTAATCTTGAGGAAGGGGTGTCCTTTGTTTGTCTTGGGGGAAAGTTGTCGTTTGCTTTGGGCGTGTGGAGCCTTCCCCCATGTTGACATTTAAATCTTTTGGGAGTGGGTCGTTCCTGCACGTGTTGGAGAACTGAACCGTGTGATGAAAGGATGGAGTAGGGGTGGAAGTGCACTGTGAAAAGTAATACTTGTAACATTTTGGATTATTATCAATTACGAAGAACGACTTAAAGGATTTGTTGAGCCATTAAATTCAGTAGTTTTCATTTCAAAGGGGATATTTAAAAGCGAATGATAGGATAATTTAAATATCTATTAAAGTGGGATGAATACTATTTTGGGTAATTTTAAAGGCTCTGTTAATTAAACATGATTAAAATAGATTTAAATAAAAGTATAGAATATATAAAATAAAAATTAATTAAATTTTATTGAACACCATAAAGGTAAATAGACTTATAGTCCAAAAAAAGAATAGTTTAATTTTTTTTATAAAATGCAAGTATTAATTCTTTATTTTGAAATGTTGCTGAATAAATCCTGAATTCATTGATGCTCAAATTCAAAAATCTGTTAAAGAATATCGATTTTAAGTTTTTTACCTTCAAAAAGCTTATTAAAACGTAGTGCATTATGATTATTCAAAGATTGAAAATCCATACAAAAATATTATATTTCAATTCATGCTTTTATAATTTATTTCTAGTAAAATGCAAAGTTTTTAATCCATGTTTCACAAAGATTGTTGTTACTTCTTATCCCACTATAGATATCTATGGATTGTAGATATCTAGATCAAGCCCACAGCCCCGTGTGGACCCGTAGTTGAAGGGAAAGGAGACAGCTTCTGTTGTGATAGCGCTCTCACAGATAGAAGCAGGGACTTAATTACGAGATGTTCTACAGTCCTATAAGACCGGAACCTATCTCTTAAAGTGAATCCAATACACAGCTCTATGGCACCGCCGGACTAGAACCCGGTGTGGTATCGAGCATCAGAGCTGCTGTGGCACTCGGCCATTTAGACCCAATGTAATTTCTTCATCATTCTTTATGGCATACATAAAGTTCAATCCGAGACGCCACCCTCTGTTCAATAACAAATAAAATCGTGGCAAATTTTGAAAGTAAATCCTATATAAATAGTAAGTACATTCTCATTGCAGATTAAAGGAATTCATCAACAGTATAATTAATCAGCAGCTCATACGAAATATTTCTTTCTTACATTAGTTTAAAATTGGTAAATATTATTCAAATCATAAAAATAAATAATTTAAAATAAACATTGATTCCTTAATATCTTTAAAAAAAACTGATAACTC
>BPLR01002183.1:0-22038 GCA_021605095.1 Caerostris extrusa
TAACGAAACGTCGCAACTCAGCCACTTCCATATCATTTTTATTCATAATTTCATCTGCTAATTCGGATAATTGTAGATTAGTTGGTATATCAAAGATGAGAAAACGTTAAGTGATATTTCGAAGGTTACACCCGTAGAAACGGGCGTTTCCTGAATTTTTCAAGATTTAAAATCTGTGCAGCGCACACCGGATCGGCAGTAGAAAAGATAAGTTTACCCTGCCTCGAAAATTTCATGTTGGTGATATTATCATGCCTGTTTACGTGTTTTTTATATCTGCCTGGATAAGAAATGGGTTTGAACGCGGAATTTATATTTTGCATCACTGTGTTGGCATATAATATGAATTTCCTCAAAACTTTTCTGACCCAACCGCAACACCAGTTCATTAATGGATTTTGAGCTTTTAAAGTAATTGTTATTACTGGAAGTCATGCTATTACTGCTTTGGACGTCATTCATATTTAAGTGAGAATTGTCCGCATCCGACACAAATATTGCCGAATGGCTCAGGTTGACTAGTAAAATGAAACAACCGGAAAGAAGAGAAAACAAAAAAGAAAAGGTAATCTTACCTTACACCTTGAAAAAGACCGAAAAGAGAAATTTATTGAAGATTTATCAAAAACAGATAAACAAACCAGCAAGTGAGCAACGCCCACTTGAAACACAGCTATGTACTCTCAGCACTCAGGGAAACCTAACCAAGTTAAGCTGACAGACATACACCGCAACCCTTTTACATTATCGCAATCGACTTAACTACACCGATCACTGACGAACATTTTTTTCAGCCAAAATTTCTAACCCACCCTAATCAAAATGAATCTCCCCAAACATAACCTATTTCTGCAGTGACCAATAAATAAAAAAAAAAACATCAGCAGCAGGAGGTTTTCGTGATGGCTAGATATTATTTCTTTTGATTTTGTAAGAGGAGACAGGAAAATTTCTTACATGGACATTCAACTTCTCTATTGACTTAATAAACTATGACTTAAAAAAAAATATTTCCTTAAAGACCCATGAAAAGTTCTTAAGTGTTAATTTGTTTCAATTGACTTTTTAAGTTGTGAGTATCATTTGCTGATTTTCATTTATCTTATTTTTATATTAACATGATCTTATTCACCAAAAATGTTAAGTTAAATAATTTAAATGATAAAATCAATTATATTTTTAAAGCTCAACATGACAATTAAAATACACAAGAGAAATTTTTTTAACAATACACATAAAGAAATCTTCATAATCAATGTGTATAAACCAATTTAGAAAACAAAATTATATAAAATTTTATACTTTAGTGTTTGCATTGCTTACCAAATATCTTAATCTATGACTGCATCCAAATATATGATCCAGAATCGATGCTTTTGGAATTTGAGAAATGCACAATGTACATCGAAATGGGAATTTTCCTCCCATCCTGAGATCATTTTTATACTCAATTATATAATCCAAACCCACAAAAATAAATATATATACTTATTTTTTATTATTAATATACTGTAAAAACTAATAAAAATTTCAACTTTCTCCCATCATAAACTTTTTAAAATATTAATTAAAATTTATGATGTTTTATTATTTAATGGTTGCAAATTGAAAGTTTAACTATTTTATTAAATAAATAAAAGGATGCCTTATATATTTAATAATAGTTAGACATTATTTGATGCCATCATAATGATAATGATGCAATTTAATTTATTGAAGGATAATCAAGTAATTATATTAAATACATTCAAACAAATAAATAATTTCACATTTACATATATTTAACCATAATATTAAATATTGCATAATGAAATTTTTAAATATTTTAACAATAAAACATTACATTTACAATTAGTATCAATTTTTTATTCAATTTAGTTAATTAAATGATTAGCATAATACTCTTGGAAAAAATCTGAATATAAAATTGATAAAAAGGATGATTTATTAGCAATTGATCCTGTTTTTTATATATAAGATTACAATAATGATAACAATTTACTTCTGTGTTAAATTAAAATTGATTTGAAATAGACAGTAAAAGAACTAGCAATGCTTAAAACATTATTTTAGGACTTTTTCTTTAACAGTAACCATTTCTAATTTGTGACATTAAATTTATCTTGATACAGACTATGTGTCACAGCTAACACTCAAAACTGCAAATATTTTAAACAATTTTGATAAAAATTTATAATTTCCTGTCAGTTATTTAGATTATAATAATATTTGTGTAGTGTTTTAATTGTATTTCTATTTGGTATTTCTGTTTTCTATTAATCTTATTTATATTCATACTGAACTTGTATATCACTCATATTCATATGAGTTATTATATGAATATAAGTATAATATTATAAGTATTGTTAAGTGTTATATGTTATTATTCACATATGCATTAAATTTATGTATACTATTCATATTCATATCAAATTTATATATATTAATATTCATATAGAATTCATATGTATTATTATTCATAATCATATTCGAATTGAACTATTGCAATTCATTCTATTATTTTTAACAATTCTGATAGAAATTCATAATTTTCTGCCTGCTATTTAGATTAGTATTTACATAATGTTCTAATTTGATTTCTATTTGGTATTTCTATTATTCTTACTCATATATATTATTCATATCTGTATCAAATTAAAAATTATTCATATTTGAATAGAATTATTGCTATTCATTATAATTATATTTTCCCTTAATTTATGTTTGCATGACTTTTAATGTATTAAAAAAATTTGTTTTGTCATTTTGATTGCTTTTTTGATTAACAATGTTTTGATTTTGTATTTGAGGACATTTACATTTGTTAAAAAAAAAATTAGGTTTGGTTAATGAAAAATATTTTTTACTGCAAAAAAATGTCAGTGAAGCATTGCCTGCAAAGAATAATTTAGTAAATTAAATAGTAAAGGAATTTGAGAGACAAGTCATTTCTAAATATTGATAAAAAAACCCAATCACATGTGGAATTAAGAGATTTAAAAAATATCCAATATTTAGAGATCATAAACACAAAAATTTAAAAGAAATTTCTGTGAAAACAGTAGAAATTTTTAAAAAAAAATGCTACTATACACAAGACAGTGATTTAGCTAAAATCAAAGAACAGTAGAGTCATGATTATCTAAGTTCTGGTAGGCAAAGTTTCTGCTTTAATAGAGGAATGAAAAAAAATCTTTATGGTCCTTTTTCTATTCAGATCAGAACAGTTTTATGATTTTTCTTTATCTTCTATTCCAATGTTGCTCATTTGGAACAGGGAATAGCAAAAAGGGGAGACATCTCTTATCTTTCCCATTCCTAAAAAGGAAAGTGATAAAGTTTTTTTTTCCAAAAATGGAGATTGGTTACTTGTTATTAATTTGAGACCTGAAACTATGTCAGGAAAACAGCACATAGATTTTGGGAGGATGAGGTGGGTGTTAGAAAATAACAAAGTCACTGCATTTGAATGAGGAGGATTCATTCTGGAATGTAAGTGCTCATTGCCTATTTCATTTGAGGCAAAACAGTATGGTACCTATCACAACAGATGATCAACATGAAGTTGATAATGATAAATTTTTGTTTAAACTTTGCATAAAGACATAACAGCTTATGAAATCCTTAATGAAGAAAATATTGCTAAGTGGATGAATACAGATGAACAGCAAGAAATTATACATGATATGATTGCAGACATGGCAGAAAACTGCAAACAGCAGAGTAGTTATGATGTGAACAATGTTCATCAGAAGAAAATGACCACCAAAGTTTGAATTAAAAAAAAAATACTGAATACATTAAGCAGCAGGACGAGGCAATTTTCATGACATTTATGAAAAGACATAACATTGCAAGAAGAAATTGTTTACCATCCTCCAAACAAAACAAAACAAAATCAGCGACTTTTTAAATAAATATTTTCATTACCCATTTTTATGAAAGTAATGGTAATATCCTCCAGTAACATTTTAAGGATTGTAAGTACATATAGTACCATAAAAATTAATAAATTGCATATAAATTTATTCATTTTCTTAGTGGCAATTAATTTAAATCTGGTTAATCTACGTATTTGCTTATCTGAGGTGAGGTGAGGTGAGATGAGCTCGGTCCTTATTAACTCACATAATCAGGATTTTATTATATCTATATTTCAATAAACTTGATTACTTTAAATTTAAAAAGTGTATAAAAATTTTTTTTATTACACATTTTTATATTTTCATGCTATTTCAGCTATTAAATGTCAAAACTAAATAAGTTTAGCTATTGGCATTTATTTATTTTGTATATTATTTTCTTAACTTTTTAAATAGAATTACTAAAAAATGTCATTTTAAATTTAAATATTTAATGGTAGGTGAATAATGAATATTTTTATTTTAGTTGTATACATAGTTTATAAATTATGATAAAAGAAATATCAAACACTTACCAACAACTGCAGAAATAGGTTCATTAGATTCTAGTGTTGCAATTGCATGTTCCAAAACAGATTCAGGTTCCTGTCTTCCTCCTAAATTAAAATCAATTAAGCAAATATTTTATTCCTTAGTAAATGTTTAATACATATGGGATACAAATTAAGCTAATAACAGAAAATTAATTGGTTGGAAGGAGGGGGAAAGGGGACAATTAGAAATGATAACAGCATGAATCTTGAATTGATTGTTTTATAAAGATGAACATGAAGGCAGATAAAAAGGAAGGTATTCATATTGTAAATACACAGTCCAGTCACATTAATGCGATCACCTGTCAAAAGCCAGAATAACCACCTTTGGCAGAGCGGACCGCTGCGAGACGTGCAGGAAGAGAGTCAATTAGGTTTCTGAATGTGTTCACTGGGATCCTGAGCCATGCCGACTCCAGTGCCGTGGCCAGCTGCGCCACGCACTGGACGTATCACGCCGTATACACCAACGTCCATCTGCCCGATGGAGCATTAACGTGAAAAAGCCACCTATTGCCACTCTGTGGACGTCCAGTTTCGGTACCGGCGTGCAAATTCCAGCCTTCGTCGCCGATGAACAACAGTCAGCATAGGTGCATTAACCAGGCGTCTGCTGCGGATTCCCATGCGCAGCAACGTTCGCTGAACCGTTGTTGAGGATATACTCGTGGTAGCCCATTGGTTCATCTGGGCGGTCAGTTGCTCAACAGTTGCACGTCTATTCGCCCAAACGCATCTCCGTAGCCTTCGTTAGCCTCTGTCGTCTATAGCCCGTGATGCACCACATGCGCCACGCCGCTGATTTTGGATACAATTTTAATAAATAAGCATCATTCTTTTAAATAAGTTTTTTTTTACAAAAGCTGTATTAGCTGTATTATTATAAGCTCATTCAGCTGTATTCACATAAGCTGTATTAATTATAAGCCCAATTCAGGTCAGATATTCTAGAACATCAAAGAAATTAAGACTGCTTCAGAAAAAGGGGTATAAGATTAAAGCCATGCTTGTTATTAGGATACTAAAAGTATTACAGCAAATTTTGACATTTCCAAAATGAGTTTAGGATATTTTTTAATACTCACATGCAACACAAATATGAATAAAAAGATTCGATGTTTTCTAGAGTGTTTAAAAAGTCCTCTAGAAAAGTATCAAATCATTTCCTCTTACGAGTGTAGTACAGCAAGTTTTCTGCAGCACTTTTTTATGGTACAATTAAATCTGCTATAAACTTGCTGAATCAATGACAAAATTTCATTTGTTCACTTCAACTTGTTGTTATTTAATAATACTATCTAGATTATCAGCATGTTGATCATGTCGTAAATAACAACAAAAGTAATACCTAAACACTACAGGGAAGAATGGTTAAGGAATACTTTCCCCAAATTAACTGGTTCACAGTTATAGGGAAACCTCGAAAAGACACATGCAACCCACCAGTCTTATTCCCAAGGATAGTGAGCCATATTTCAAAAATACATGTTCTATTTGCAACAGCTTTAGCTAAGCAACAAAATGAACCCATAACTTTTCTTTAAAGGCAGGCACAACCCATAATATTTTTACTAAATTATTTGATATTCATTTATAAGGAATTCAGGTCTAGTTTTTAAACCTTTAAAAATATTTAAATCAAAAAAGAATAAATCCTACTTAAAATTCTAATTTTAAAAACAATTTTCACAGAACAAGAAAAATTGAAGACACAGTTTAAATAAAATAACAGCATATTAAAATCATTTGTTTTCTAAAATACAATTCTTTCATGAACTGTTTTATTAATTTACAGAATTTATTGACAAATTCAATTAAAGTATTCTACTTCAAGATTGATAATTAATAATTAATCATTAATTAGGAGATTAACAGAGACTGGAGAAATTAAAAAAAGAAAAACACTCTAAGCAAATTTTAAAATACAAAAATTACTTTAGAATTTTTTGTCCAATGTTATATTATTTTAAATATCTTATCCAAATCAGATAATTATTAGATTATCAAAATATAAATGATAATAAGTAATTTTATTTAAATTTAACAATTAAATTAGTTTTAAAAAATGATAGCAGCCTCAGAACTGAGAATTTTCAATTAAATATTTTAAATTCTTTTAATTTTACATAACAACAATAGTTTAAATCATGCGTGACTGTGAGTACCATTGATTTCTTCTGAAATACCAAATTTTAAGTTAAACAAATTAGAATCCTTCTCAGTCCTATTTTTGTATTTCCAGCAAAATTTATTGAAGACTAAAAGATCAACTCTACTACACTTAATAAAGAAAGGACATAAAAACTTGACAGTTTTTGAAATGCAATAACACCGTTAATACAAAAAATTCACTTTCATTAATATTGTAGCTTTATAGTTTGAAGTATGGCATTTATGAAAAAAAATTTACATCAATAAAAAAAAAATTCAGAAAATGACATTTTGCAAATGCTGCCCTCTTCAGAATTCATACTGCTGAAGTTCACCACTAAAGCTTTGCATAATGTTTAGTAACATTTTCTATGTATGATAGCAATCATACAAAGAATGATGCCTTCAATTCAGATAAGGAATGTGGTTTATGGACATACACTCTCCATTTTAAGTATGACAGCCTGGTGGCCAATTGGCTATTGCTCTAGCCTTTGGTACCACAGGCTCCAGATTCGAATTCTAGCAGTGCCATGGATGTTTGTGAGTGGTTCAGAATCCACTTTAAATTGTAGATCCCTGTCTGTTTAGCCCTTGAGTGCACAAGATGACAGCAGAGCAACAAACCAACCAAATCATTTTAAGTAAACCTATACCAAGAAGTAGCATGCCATAAGATCAAGTAATCTAAGGGCAGAAATAAAACATTCTGGAACATCCACATTAGCACTTCCATGTGAATAGTTACCCCATCAGATTGAAAGCATGAATATATTTTTTTTTAATTTACATCGAAGACTGTGTCGTATTGACCATTTCTCTGTGACCAACGACAAACACTGTTACTCATTTAGCACTATCCATGGGGCATGTGAAGAAATTACCCCCACAATGCTCTATGATCATATTAGACCAGTATCTACAGTTTAAAGTGAATTCCGAACCACTACAAACATCCATGGCACCGCTGGGACTCGAACTCGAAACCTGTGGTACAAACGCTAGCCACTCGGCCATCAGGTCCCTGAAAGCATGAATAGGTTAAACTTACGAAGTTCTGTAGCAATGTTTTGTATCATTCTGCATTCATTGTATATACACTGAAGTGACAAAAGTCATGGATACCTCTTAATATCGTGTCGGTCCTCCTTTCGCCCGGCGAAGTGCAGCAACTCCACGTGGCATGGACTCAACAAGTCGTTGGAAGTCTTCTGCAGGAATATTGAGCCATGCTGTCTCGATAGACGTCCATAATTGTGAAAGCGTTGATGGTGCAGGATTTTGGGCACGAACAGACCTCTCGATGATGTCCCATAAATGCTCGATGGGAGTCATGTCGGGCGATCTAGGTTGCCAGATCATTCGTTGGAATTGTCCAGAATGTTCTTCAAACCAATCGCGAACAGTTGTGGCCCGGTGACATGGCGCATTGTCATCCATAAAAATCCCATCGTTGTTTGGGTACATGAAGTCCATGAATGGCTGCAAGTGATCTCCAAGTAGCTGAACATAAGCATTTCCAGTCAATGTTCGGTCCAGTCGCACCAGAGGACCAAGTCCATGCCATGAAAACAGCCCACATCATTACGGAGCCACCACCAGCTTGAACAGTGCCTTTGCTGACAGTTTGGGTCCATGGCTTCGTGGGGTCTGCGCCACACTCGAACCCTACCATCAGCTCTTACCAACTGAAATCGTGACTCATCGGACCAGGCCACGGTTTTCCATTCATCTAGGGACCAACCGATATGCTCACGTGCCCACGAGAGTCGCTGCAAGCGATGTCGTTCTGTCAGTAAAAGGCACTCGAGTCGGTCTTCTGCTGGAATAGCCCAAGAAAGCCAAATTTCTCCGCACAGTTCTAACAGACAAGTCCCTTGTACGTCCCACATTGATTTCTGCGGTTATTTGACGCAGTGTTGCTTGTCTGTTAGAATTTACGACTCTTTGCAGACGTCGCCGGTCTCGGTCGTTAAGTGCAGGCGGTCGACCACTGCGCTGTCCATGGTGGGATGTTATGCCTGAAATTTCATACTCTCGGTACACTCTTGACACAGTGGATCTGGGAATGTTGAATTCCCTAACGATTTCCGAAATGGCATGACCCATGCGTCTAGCTCCAACTAACATTCCGCGTTCAAAGTCTGTTAATTCCCGTCGTGCGGTCATCATCACGTCAAAACCTCTTCACATGAATAACTTGAACAGAAATGAAAGCTCTGCGAAAGCACTGCGAATTTATACCTGTTCTACGCGATGCTACTGCCATCTGAAAATTTGCATATTGCTATCCCATGACTTTTGTCACTTCAGTGTATGTTCACTGTTTAATCATTTCCTCAAAAACAAATTGATCACCTTAAATTTTGACACTCCGCATCACACAACCAGTTTTAAAAGCATATATAAATATATATATATATTTAAATCCCATCATACATTAATATATATTTGAAGCATTCTACAAATGAAGAAATAAACATTTAAAAAAAAAAATCTAAATTCTTAAAATGGATAACATGAAGCTTTCAGAACACGAATTTTTGGAAAGGGTAGCCACATTTTCGGAACATAATCACCCCAGGTTTGAGTGTTAATCAATGTACTGCTAATTTTTATATTATTAAATTTGAAAAAGAAAGCATACTGTAATAAACATAGAAATCAGAGAAACCAAAAAAAAAAAATATTTAATTAAATATGAAAGCATATTTAACTTACTACAACTGGTTTTTTGAGAACTGATAGCTGAAGCACAACGTTGAGATAGTGGCTGCTAAAAAAGAAAAATAAAAGATATGTAATAAAAGCATGTATAATAAAAATTAAAAGAAAGATTTTTTTCTATATTTTTCTGCCACAAATATGGTTATTTTTAAAGATTTTTTTATTTATTTACATATTTCTGATAACAAAATTGTTAATAAAAATAATGTTTTTTTTTAATGGTAAAAAAAAAAAAAGGAAAAAATTTTCAACTCTATATTTTTTGCATTAAAAAGCCTCTAAAATACCATTTTAAAATCAATATATTTATCTATAACATTATATTATATTACAATATGTTTTTGAATTATCAAATAGAAAAACTTGAGTTTGTCATAAAATGATATTTGAAAATATGTAACCAAGACTGCAAACTTTTTTAAAAAGTAATTGCAAGTTCATGTTTCCAATGCTACAGGACTGAATCATTCTAAATGACTGTCGTGCATTTTTAACGACACAATAATACTCTTCATTTGACATAAACTGTTATTGTATTTCAGTTAAGTCGACTTTCTTCAGCAGATGCCTAAGATTTACTAAAATCATTTGATGAGAAATATCTCAAATTTATAAAAAATGTGTTATATCAAAATGAAAATTAATTTGTTAGAGAAATACTTTTTATCCATCATACCTATCTTTTGTGAATGTTTGGATTGTGAAAAAAAAATGCACTGCAAAGGTATATTAATGTAAAATGAAGTAATTATTGTTAGAAAAGCATTGAATTTTTGCCTGAAAACATGAATGGCTGTAGAATGCTTTGTGTAGCCAGGACTGCAAACTTTTTTAAAAAGTAATTGAAAGTCCGTGTCTTACATTGTCACATAACTGCATCATTCTAAATGGCTATCGTGCATTTTTAACACTTTAACTACACAATAGTGCTCTTCATTCAATATAACTCTTGTTGCATTTGTGTTCAGTTAACTATCTTCAGCAGATGCTTAAGGTTCACTGAAACCATTTTGTGAGAAATCTTTCAAATTTTAATTTTTTTATCGAATTGAAAATGATATCGTCAGGTATCTGGGAAAAAAATGTATTTCTGTATCATTTGGGAAATATTTTGGTTGTGAGAAAACTATGAATTGCAAAAAGCACATAATATGAAATGTGTATTGTTTACAAAAAAAAAAAAAAATCTGGAGTTTAAATGCCTGGAAGTATAGAATGGTTGGGGAATGCATTGTGTATCCAGGACTGCAAACTATTTTTAAAACTTAATTGCAAATGCATGTCTCTCGGTGTTTCATAACAGCAACATTCTAATGGCTGGAGTACATTTTTATTTACGTAATACAATACTCTTCAAGTGACACAATTGTTACATTTCTGTTGAATTAATTATTTTCAGCAGACGCTTCAGTTTTAAAGTTTTCAGTTTTCTTTAAAGCATTTTGTGAGAAATATCTTTCAGAATGAAATAATGTGTTTTATCTAATTGAAAATCATATTGTTAGGTATCTTGGATAAAAAGTATTTCTGTATCTTTTTTTTTTGAAACATTTCGGATGTGTAAGAAATTAGGAATTGTAAATGCTATACCACAATTAAAATACAATATTACATACAAATATTGAAATACTATTATAAAAAAATTATGAAATGTAAAAGCACATTAATTATTAATGAATGGTACCGAGTAATGGAGTAATGGTTGTAAAGAAAGTCAGGAGTTTTAAATGCCTGGAAGCATAGAATGGCTGTGGAATGCATTGTGTAGCTAGGACTGCAAACTTTTTTTTTAAAAAGTAATTGCAAGTAATCCGTGTCTCACATTGTCACATAACTGCATCATTCTAAATGGCTATCGTGCATTTTTAACTCTTTAACTACACAATAGCTCTCTTCATTCAATATAACTGTTGTTGCATTTCTGATGAGTTAACTATCTTCAGCAAAGGCTTAAGGTTCCCTGAAACCATTTTGTGAGAAATCTTTCAAATCTAAAATTTTAATTTTTTTTATCGAATTGAAAATGATATCGTCAGGTATCTGGAAAAAAAGTGTATTTCTGTACCTTTTGCGAAATATTTTGGTTGTGAGAAAATTATGAATTGCAAAAGCACATAATGTGAAATATGTATTGATTACAAAAAAAAAAAATCTGGAGTTTAAATGTCTGGAAGTATAGAATGATTGTGGAATGCATTGTGTATCCAGGACTGCAAGCATTTTTTAAAACTTAATTGCAAATTCATGTCTCTCGTTGTTTCATAAAAGCAACATTCTTATGGCTGGAGTGCAATTTTAATTACGTAATACAATACTCTTCAAGTGACACAATTGTTACATTTCTGGTAAGATAATTATTTTCAGCATATGCTTCAGTTCGGGCCTGAATGGCCGAGTGTCTAGCGCTCTGGCGCTCGGTACCACAGATTTCGAGCTCGAGTTCCGGCGGTGCCATGGTGTTTGTAACGGTTCGGAATCCACTTTAAGTCGTAGGTCCGGTCTCATATGACTGTTGAGTGTTAGGCGTAGAGCTGGCAATCCTTCCCCGTAATAAAGACTTAACATCTCTTGTCTCGAAATCTACCAGTAGGTAGACTGTCTTGGCCCACACTGGGCTGTTGAGCCAATGATGATGATGGGCTGAATGTGTGAAACTTTAAACTCTGCAAGCCGAGAGATTTTTTTGAGCTTGCAGCTTTTGAAAGCCAGAAATGTACTAGTCCAAACGTATTGCATTTCAATCCTTTTCCTCTTCGCGATGTACAAGTGTATTGATATTAATTTTTTCAACATATTTTCGAAGTTTATACAGCCAGCCTTCTGTACATATTTCATTAACATAATTTGTAGATATGGCTAACGTAAATCTAGCAATTATATCTTTTTCAAATTTAACCCTTTGCACTCGAGGGCTCCGGCGCGGAACCATTTAAAATTTGTCTTCAAGCTCGAGGGATCCGCTACGGAGACAATGCAAATAACAATATAAACAATGCGTTTCTTTTAATGCGTATATCAAACCCACATGTGAATATGATCTTTTCACTAAAATCTCTTCGAGAATGAAAACGAAACGAATGAAAAAAAAAACTTCAGTGCAAATGGTTATAGTTAAGAATCAGAAAGCTTCAGTAGGACGGGCCCATTTATTCCCTGGTGATGAATTAAAGATAAAATTTGTTCCATGAGATCGAAGCTATTTTTACTTATTGGAGTGGTGTGCTGTTGTTGAGGTTTTCTTTCAGTGATATTTGCATATTGTTTTTGGGTTGGGCAATTTTTTTTTTTTAAACAGTCTTTTATGCTGTATAAATATTCCATTCATTGCCAAGTTATAATCTTGACTCACTTTCTCAAATTTAGCTTTAAAATATTCCAACACATTGGGTTCAATACATTTCTGTAAACTTCCAAGTCTGGAATTTGCAAGGACTTTATTTTCGGTTCCGAAAAGATTTCATTTCAATTGTTTCATTTTTTTGGTTATTCAGTTGCCCCAAACCACCAAACTTGTCACGGTATTTTATACAAATTTGGCATATTTTATCCCAAGCTTGGCACATTTTTTTACTGCTCGTGATTGACGTACCCTATCACATTTAACATGAAGAATATAGGTGAGCCAGAGAGACTTTTTTATATGATGTGTGTACATGTGCGTGTGTGAAACTTTAAACTCTGCGAGACGAGAGATTTGCGAAAGCTTGCAGCTTTTGCCAAAGCCAGAAATGTACTAGTCCAAATGTATTGCATTTCAATCCTTTTCCTCTTCACCTCTATACAAAGTCGTGGGTCCATATTTCCTGGCAAATCTGTACATTTTAAAATCGTACTTTCCCACCTCGTTGGAAAATACAATAATATCTGGTACTTTTGAGAGTGGAAAATCTATAATCATCATTTTTTGAGCTGCAGTTCATGTAATTTCTTCATAGTTTTGAGCTGCAGTTGGCGGTGTAATTTCTTCATAGTTTTGAGCTCCAGTTGGCGGTGCAGTTTCTTCATGTGTTCGAGTTCCAGTTGGTAGTGTAGCTTGTGAAGTTTTAACAATTTCTTCATTTTCCACCAGCAAATCATCTACAATCGCCAAAGGTGTTGGAAAATCAATTTTAAATTCGTCATATTGTGGTATTTAATGGGAGGATTCATTATTTTGGTACCGCCGTCGTCTCTTGCTAGACGGTTTCTGAGAAGAGAGTTCGTCGTCTATACATTCTTCATTCACGTACAGTGTCGGAGGCATGACTGAATCATAATTGTAAATTTTTCATCGGCGTCGTCGGGTTCGACAACAACATCTTGGCCTTGGCTTCCTCCTCCTCCGTAATGCACTCCGTAAAAGTACCTCGTGACTTTTTGCCGAAATACACTCAGCAGTTGAGGCACCCATTCTCCAGAGTCTTGTACCAAATTTTTCGGCGCTTTGCACGGACTCGTTTTAAACAAAAGCCTTTTAAATTCCCATTTTCCTCTTCCTTCAGTCAACACCTGATGAAATCTTTTTGCCTATTCAAAATTGTGACGCATGCACTTTGACTCGTCATGCTCGCAATGACCTCTGTGTATGGAAACATCCAAGTATTTTTATCTGTCGCATAAAACGAGATCCGCCACTCGTATTTTGTGGATGGATATACTCTTGGCAAAATACGAGCCACTTTTATATCCCAGCAGTTTTGAAATATCGGTCGCTCGAAAATAGATGTCTCCATCTCGAGCGATGAGTGCAGAGACTGTTAACGTTCTATCGGGATTCACGTTGAGACGAAACCACATGATGAATACGAAGGATGTTCATGTTTTTCAGGACACTGTGACATTTCTTTTTCGAGCAAGTGATGTGAGCGACACTGCACCGGGTTTATATAGGCACGTTTGGAAAACAAAATAAAAAAAATATTTTACTTTTCATTAGTTGGAATCACTAGAATCACCTATTTTTTAATATTTATAATAATATTTTAATAATAAAATATGTGTTTATTACAGCCATTGTGTACAATAAGTAATTCTGGGACAGACAAGATCTGATCTAATTCGAAAAACACTTTATTCCATGTTCACAACCGATCTTGCAGTTGAATATCTTCGAATCCTTATTGCATGTTCAGTTTGATATGAAATTCCTATAAAAAATATATATAAAAACATAATAATAACAAGTTTAAAATAACACAATATAATATAAATACCTGTACTGTATAAAAAGAGCTCTCCTGTGAGCCCTGCATCAAGTGGTACATACACCATGCTGCTCTGTGCAGGTCTGTATTATTTTCGCATTCAATACTTGACATTATCCCAAATAAAGGTGTTAATCTACACACGGAACAGACATGGAAAAATAGACTTTTATGCTGTATAACTACTCAATTCATTCATTGCCAAGTTACAGTCTTGATTCACTTTATCAAATTTAGCTTTAAAATATCCCAATACATTTCCGAAAACTTCCAAAATTGTTTAAATTTATTGAAATTCCGAAAACGTGGAATACAATAACTTTTGCCCAGATTGCAGAAAAATTTACTCTACAGATAAAAAAAAATAAATTTGATAATATTTGGAATGAAAAAGATGTTGCATAAATTGTACGTTACAGATCAGATTTAATACATCTAAAAAATAAATTACCAGTAAAAGCTTAGTTATTTTCCCAATAATAATAAATGGTAATATTTTCAAAATAAAATTTTGTATAAGAATAATATGCTTCTTACGTTTAAACAGATGTTTTATCAAATGATGATAATATTCATATTATACCAAATTTATATTTGTTTTACACGCATTACAAATAAATGTAAATCTTTTTGATAATTAGTAAAAATATACAAGATCCTATGAAAAATCCTGTTTTCATGTATTGTCAATGAATAATGTATCTGATGATAATGAACTAACTAAAAATTTGTAAATATTAAGTAATAGTTGCAATTACTTTGGAAATACACCTTTATCTATGTGTACATCTGCATTTGTAAAAGATTTATTAATAAAAATTATGGATTTCATGAAAGTTGAAGATGAATTATTGTATAAATATATTTAAACTTTTAACTGATTTTAAAGATATGCCTGTATTATGTAATAGTTCTTCTAAACCTCGTATACATTTCACGGAAGGAGGTCATTGTATTATGTAAGAATTGATAGATAATGTACCAAATTTATTAAAACCATTTGTAAAATTGCATGTTCCTAATTTTGTATAAAACTAAACAGTTTTATTTTGTATATGAAGAAATAAATTGTAAAACTATTGTTTTTAAAAATATTTGTTTATTTATTTCTAATACCAATAATAACACGATGATAAATGCATAATATAATAATATTTCAAAATAATGATAGATATAATAAGATATATAGTATAATAATATGTCCAATATTTTAAGAACATCTAATTTCATATCGTCGTTTAAAATATAAATAAAGTATCTCCTTCATTTTTTTTTTATGAACAGCTGTACGAATGTACATCTTATTTCTCGTGGTAAATTGTACGGGAAATCTAATAATTTCTACACGAGAGGGTAAAAAGCTATGTATTTTTTGATATTGACTTTCACCTATTACATAAAGTGTATTGATATTAATTTTTTCAACATATTTTCGAAGTTTATACAGCCAGCCTTCAGTACATATTTCATTAACATAATTTGTAGATATGGCTAACGTAAATCGAACACAACCTCTTGCAATTATATCTTTTTCAAATTTTACCCTTTGCACTCGAGGGCTCCGGCGCCGAATCATTTAAAATTTGACTTCAAGCTCCAGGGCTCCTCTACGGAAACAATGCAAATAACAATATAAATAATGCGTTTCTTTTAATGCGTATATCAAACTTACATGTGAATATGATCTTTTCACTAAAATCGCTTCGAGAATGAAAACGAAACGAATGAAAAAAAAAACTTCGAGTGCAAAGAGTTAATAGTTAAAAATTGGAAAGCCTTGAGTAGGACGGGCCCATTTATTCCCTCGTGATGAATTAAAGATAAAATTTGTTCCATGAGATCGAAAATATTTTTACTTATTGGAGTGGTGTGCTGTTGTTGAGGTTTTCTTTCAGTGATATTTGCATATTGTTTCTGGGTTGTGCAATTTTTTTTTTAAACAGACTTTTATGCTGTATAAATATTCCATTCATTGCCAAGTTATAATCTTGACTCACTTTATCAAATTTAGCTTAAAAATATTCCAACACATTGGGTTCCAATACATTTCTGTAAACTTCCAAGTCTGGAATCTGCAATGACTTTATTTTCGGTTCCGAAAAGCTTCCAATCATTTGATCAATTTTCCCAGAAACTTTAAGAAATTGGTTGGTTTCATTTGAAACTAAATAAGACATGGGTTGCTGCTGCTGTTGGGGATCTGTAGAAACGTGCTGCTGCTGTGCATCTGTACAAGTCTTTAAACTTTGACTTTTTATCATCACGATACATGTTCATCGGCATCTGTGTTGCATTCAACTTTCGAGTCGACGTGGGTGACAACAGATTCAATTCGGGTAACGCTGCATCTGGCGAAACGACGTGTATGGAAAACAAAGTTTTTTGACACAAGTCATTGTCAAATATCGTGTTCCCGAAGGAACGCAGTAGGCCGAATTGGGTTGCAGCTCATACTTTTCGTACATGAACTGATCTTCATATAGAAAACTCCCTTCTGGAACATCTTCGTCCTCGTAGAATCCTTCCGGAACTCTGTAAAACAGCATACCGACCACAGTAGTATGTATGATGTGAGAGGTACTGGACGCCGCGGTTCTCCCTCCAAATGTCGAATACGCTTTCACTAGAAACGTATGTTTGTCCACTTGGTATCCCAGATGCACATCGGTGTTCTCTTTGGCCTGCACCGGCTTGTTATATCGGTTGTGGAGTTTGTCGAAATAAATTTTTCCGGCTCAAAGTCGCTCTGGACACTCGCTTCTTTCGTCGTCCTGAAGAAATTGCCTACCATTTTTCCAAATATTTCAGGCAACATCCAAAACATCAACACTCTATCCGCCCTCAGTCTAAGGATGAAGGGTTTAACTTTTCTCAGTAAACAACTCCATTCCCCTTTGGCGGGGTGTCGCAATCGAGGCACACTGCTGGAAGACGTCTGTAGGAAACACCATGATGCCAAGCAAATGGTTGTGTGTTCCGCGCCACCGCTGCTTATATAGCCAGCAAACCCTTGCGGAAATGACGGTCTTTCTGTTTGGAAACTGTTTCCTATACCACAAGATTGGGCTACTTAAACCAATGGGACTGGTAAAAAAAAAAATCCAATCTTGTACAATGACTTTTGAATAAAACTTTTTTTTTCCGCAAACATTTCATTTCAATTGTTCCATTTTTTTTGTTATTCAGTTGCCCCAAACCACCAAACTTGCCACGGTATTTTATACAAATTTGGCATATTTTATCACAAACTTAGCACATTTTTTTATGGCTCGGGATCGACACACGCACCACCCAATCACATTTAACATGAAGAATATAGGTGAGCCAGAGAGACTAGGTGAGTCAGTTTTTAGTATATATATATATACATATATATATGTTAATTTATGTGAATCGAGCCGAGAGATTTGTGAAAACCGAGCAGCTCCGAGTGAAACCAGAAATCTATAGTACATGTATAAAAGCCATTACAATGGCTCCCAAAGCATTGCGAGTGGTTCTTGTTCCACTTTCCAGGCCAATTTCCTTTGTTGGTCGTGTATAAACCTTCCAAAGTACCAAACCATGTAGCGTGAACACTTTGCATTCTTTTCACGATGAAATCCCTTGTGGAATCTAGGACTGATGGGCACGTTGGCCCACGGTGCTTCCATATCCATCAGCATGGAAAAGTGTGGGCATTCTCGATACAAGTCCACGACACTGTTGAATCCACAATATTCTTTCAAAAACTTTTGTTGTCGATACCCCAAAACACCGATGGATAGGGGCCATCCGTGGTGAGGATCGACAGTGTTTAACTGGGACAGATAACCTTTGACCTCTTTTAATTTGATAATAATTTGCACGAATCCTCTGTTTGTGAGTCTCTGTAATGGCCAATGGACTGCATGGCCACGGTGAGAAATGAATTTGTTTTCTCGACAATCGTGTGCGGTGAATTGACAGTCGGTGAGATCAGTTGGACATTGTCTGGATATCCTCCTCCCATGCAATTTACACTGGAACGTCACGTCAAGCCAATGTAAAAAAGGTGATGTGCATCAGTATGTCCAGGTTGGACAGGGTCAACATGGCTCCAGCAGCATTTGAGTCCACCACCACTGGGGGGAACTGTTTGTCAAAGTGTCAGGTTACATGAATGGTGGTGTTTTTGCATTCCATTGACAGCGGTTTTGTCAAATGTTGCAAGTTTTAGTGTTGCAATTCATGTTTAGGAGCTGACGAATCTATTGCAGATCGTCACTCTTATCAAAGTTTTGTGTAAAATCCTTTTCTGTGGTAGTACTATCCCGCACTCGAGACGTACGTTTACGTGGTCCGCATACACTCATACTGATGGTCAGAATGCCCGTCTGATTATTTCAACTGCCAAACATAAAATGAAGTATTAACCAACTTGACTCGGTATTTTTGTTTCTACAAATTTGGCTCGTAACTGGAGCACACTACCCAATCATATGTATCCTATGTTTAACATTAAGAACATGTAGCCTCCTCCGATTCTCTTATTCCAAAAATGACGTTTCGTCTGCCCGTCATGACACCATTCACACGTTTTTGCAGTTTAACTTTGAATGTTAAAATTTTCCTTTTAATCCAATTCTGAATGCATACAACAATTTCTTTTCGAAGCATTTTCGAACCCGGTGTGCGTGGACAAATATTTTTCACAAGTTCGTGAATTGTTATCATGTCATTATCGTCCCTTGTCACGGTCATCGAGTTGTTTAACCATTCTTCCACAAGATTGTTTCCGATACAAATAGTTTCTTTCTAGCTGAGCATCTCGGGTGGCACCGTCACGTCTTTGTATTTATATTCCCATAAAAGGTTCAGCACACTCGAACGCCAACTGTTAAAATTTTCACAAATATTCAAATCCTGAACAAACGTGTAGGGTTCTTGAATCGTTTCCAAAGCATTAACAAATTTGGATCGGAACGGACAAACCACCATGCGTTTCATGAATGCTTCATCGAAAGAATCAAATTTTGGGAAATCCCCTTCTTTCATAATGAGCACGATTCCCGCTTGCCAACTAAACTTGAATATTTTGGACGAATACATATTTCTCCCATCGACACTGGAGCGTCCACCGGCTACTCTTTTCAAGAAGCTGCTGTTTAGCGTTTGATCCTTCTTCAATTCGTCCACAATGAGCAGGCGAATACCTTTGAATCGCGCCAACCCGGCATCGTGGGAATTTATGCGTTCTCTGGACTGTTCGCAAACCGCTTTGGAACCTTTACACACCGCGTACGAAGAAAATACACACTCCATTAAATTGATAAAGGTAGTTTTCCCATTGTTTCCGTCGCGCTTGTCCGTGAGAACGAGAAATTGCTTTTCGTCACGATGTCCATCGAGCAAACGACCAAAGAAATGCAAGACATAGTCTCGTTCCTCACGTGCCGGTAACACGGTTTCAAAAAAATGTTTAACCTCGGGCATGTGCAATCGAGACTCGTCAGACGAATACGCCCAGTCGCAAGAAATTGAAGCGTAATCGTCCCAACAAAGAGGTCGGAATTCTTTTGTCAAAGAATCGAGTGCTCCATTTTGCAAGACAAATAGATTCAAATTGCTGTCGAGAGTATCCATAAAATAACGGTCTGTTATGAATGCTTAAAAACCGTGGTAATTGAAGCAATTGATTAAATTGACCAACATTTTTCAATTCGCGAGTGTTTAAATTGGGCACATGAGCTTTCGCCAGTTTGGACAAGGTGTATTCAAACTCGCAATTTAATATTTCTTCCCAATTGTGTGTGGTTTCATTGCACTTGAAGATGCCCACGCCTTTCACGTACCGATACAATTGCTTGAAATCAATGTCGGGAAAAGCCTCAAAGAGGGCTTCGATTAAATCGGTATGAGAACGAATGATTTCGTCGTCATTTTTGGCAAACAGATTCGGGAAGGCGTCGTCGCTTGGAGCTTTGCGCTTCAAAGAACGATGCATGTCTTTGAATGTAGTGTGGTACGATGCTAAACACTGCTCCAAGAGCAATGTGTCCACAAAGATATCGGCTGTCCAGTAGAGAATAATTTGCTTGTTCCAGACGGGTCCTTTGCAGAAGCTATTTGCAGAAAACCATTAATGTTGAAAGTTTTGCAGTGAATGAACCAGCAGCGGTCATGTCTGGGTATTTATACACTACAGGCAGAAGTTTTATCTACTCTATAATATATATAGGTATATAGGCTACGCTCTACAGGACAACAACAGTTGTTTTGGTAAATAATTAAAATTTTCACCAATTTCATTTTCAGACGAAAAACTTTACTTGGATTTTTCTGAATTCTCGTTTTGTGTTTCCTTTTGGAACGGGAAACTGCTGTTTGTTGGTCTGGAAACTTTTACTTTTGGAGTTTTAAATTGTACATTGTAGACTGAAGACAAGTTTTCTCTACTCTATAATTTTGATAGGTATATAGGCTGCAGGCTACGCTCTATAGGAAAATTATAGTTTTCGGTGTACTCATTTAAGACAATAGTTTCCTTTACATGCCATTCAAACCAACAAACCCAATTTCTTTTTGGAGATTTTCCTGGGATGAATTCTCGTTTTGTGTTTTGAAACTTTTTCTTTTGGAATGGGAAACTGTTATGTGTTGGTTTGGAAACTTTTACTTTTGAGTTTTTAAATTGTACATTGTAGACTGAAGACAAGTTTTCTCTACTCTATAATTTTGATAGGTATATAGGCTGTAGGCTCGCTCTATAGGAAAATTACAGTTTTCGGAATTCATCATTGTCTTCATGTAGCCTCCAATGATTTCTATGAAGACGACTGGGCATTGCCATTGGTTTTCAACATTTTTGTTATCATTTCTCATAAACAAATTTGACCTGTAGACAGCAAGCGCGCCCTATTATTAAGAAAACAGGATGCGATAAACCCTATCTACAACAGCAGGCATCCGCCTGTTGGGTTCGCAAAAATATCACATGATTGTCCTCCAAAACTTGATTTGACATTGTTTTTATGTCTAATACGCATTCGTTCACCAACTTTTTCGCAAAAAAAAAAAAAAAAAAAAAAAAAAAAAAATCAGTCTAAAATTCTAAAAAATTACACGAATAAATCAACATGGAAAGGCTTATTGAAAATTTTACATCATGTCAAATACAACGTTTTTGTAAAAGAAATCAGGCTCAAACTCTAAAAGATCACACCCATGCGGGAAAAATGCATTATAATAAACCAACATAGAAAAGTATACGGACAATTGCAAGAAAAAAAATTACACAATTCCCATTCAATTTTCAGTCGCCAGTGTTGGTCAATAGTTTACCGCAAAAAAATGGGGTCACCACTTTCAAATTCTCTTTGAAAAAAGAGAGTTTGAAAGTAAGGACCCCACTTTTTTTGCCATTCTGTACCAAGAGAATAAATTATTAACAATTATTTAAGATAATTGAAACTGATGTCATGGTGACATCATAGTGATGTGACGTCAAGGCAAGAATGAGGAATCATGGGAGGCTTAACCGTTTCTGCAAAGTGAAAAACC
>BPLR01002184.1:0-30710 GCA_021605095.1 Caerostris extrusa
TGAAACAATAAAAAATGAGTGATTCAAATGTCAAATTCATTCGTGCCTTTGAAACAAACTTTTTTTTTTTAAAATTATGGATATAGAAGGATTTTCTCATATTTTCTAAAATGAATAAGGAAAGATTGCTTTCAAGGAGTTTTGAAAATAGATAATGTAATCATTTAAGTTTTTAGCTTTTTCAATGATTTTTTTTTCCTAATCAAATATTTGAAGGCAATCGAAATTCAAAATCATTTTTTATGATTAAGAAAATAAATGCTTTGAATATGATCTACAGAGTATAAAAAAAAATATTATGTCTTCACTGATTTTTACGTCATTCGTTAGAAGGCTAGAATGAATATAATATATCTAATATTTACTTGATTAAAAATAGAAAAAAATATCTAATATTTGTTAGGAATTAGAATATGTCCAATAATGACTGACTGTTTACTAACATTGCACTCACATTTTGAAGCTGGTGGTTAATATAATATATTCAACTGAACAAAATAATGAAGATACCTCGTATTTATAAGGTTTTGGAATATAATAGGCTTTACTCTAACACACACACACACAAAAAGGAAAAACAAACAAATATTTTTGCAATTGCAATGAAAAAAAAAAAAAAAAAAACGATTATGAGACTACAGCAAATCTTGTTTTTCTTTATTTATGTACAATTTAATTTTGAACATATGCATATAATCTTGCTTTTTGAATATTTTTAAAACCAAAAAATGTTTAAATTTATTATCAACATATTAAAAATTTTGCAGTGAGAATGTTTGCAATGTTTACAGATTCATGTTTCTTTAAAAAGCGTAAAGAACTCTGACTTAGTCGAGCCTGAAAATGAGTATTTCTACCTTGGTATAGATTTCAGCTATTGGTTCTTATAACACATTATTGGTTCTTCTGTTATAGTAGAAAACTCCCACTAGGTAGCAAGAACTCCCCCTCACACCCAATTTTTGTATCTTTTTTTACAAACACGGTTCTTTTTTATTGCTGTCACAGTTCTAACTCATTTTAATTTTTTGTTTTTATCAAATGATTTTCAGTTTCCTTGTTGCAGCTTATATGCACCTGAAATCTTGAAATTTTTTCTTTCTCTTTTTCTTTGATGAGACTGAATGTGAGGCAATTTAGGGTTTATGTATAACAATTGTTATTATGGTTTTATAATGCAGTTTGAACGCGTTTCTACAAAACACTTGAGAATTAATGGCACTGGCTCACATGGCAATAATAAAAGCTCACTGTATAAAAATTAATTTGATTTATTAAGTTTAGTTTTGATAGTTAAACATAAATAAAGGCTTGAAAAAATTTAAAACACTTAATAATAAAATACTAAAGTTTAATTTATTTCGAATAATATATTTAAGATTTTCCCATTATTTAAATGTTTCAAAATTCATAGAAATACGATTACTTTCATTCCAATGAATTATTATGCAGTTATTTTGTAATTTATTTATTAAGTTGCAGTTATTTTGTTGTTTCTATCTTTTTTAAACAGTTGGAAGATATTCTATTGAATCTTTTTTGTTGTTTTTATCCTCTTATTTCACTCTTCTTTCAATTTACTAGGCTCAATGTAACTCAATTACACCGTCACTTCATTTTCATTAATATCCACATAGTCATCAATTCACCCAAGATGGATTAACCATTCTGTTCATTTGTCTCTGACTTATTTATCATTCCTAGCAAGCCATACTTCATTTTCTTTTTTGTGACAGAAAGCTAATTTTCTCAAGCAATTCAGAATGCAAGTTTCATTGATTATTCTTTCTAAAGAACAAAAAGCATATGAAGATTATTTAGGTAGGGGTATAAAGTCTTTTAAATTTCTTGAGTCACATTAAAAAAAAAATTTCACTGACCGCATGTGAAGACAAAACATTGTCTTGAACCATGTATAAAATATTGCTAATTTAACGATAATTCTCAAACTTAAAAATTTGTAAAATGTATAATCTAAATCAGTGGTTCTCAAAGAGTGCGCCATGTCGCAGTGATGTGCCCTAGAACATTTCCGGGTGCGTCCTGTGATATTCGAGACAAATATGTACCCAAAAACTAGTTATTCTTCTTCTTGCCAGTTTTCCCATTCAAATAACTAAACTTTCTGTTTGAATTTTAAAATTTTTCACTTAAAAGTCGCCAAATAGCAATAATCCGCCAAAGAATGTTTTCGAGAAACTAGTATCGATAACTTCCAGGGTTGGCCACTAAAAAGTGCTGGGCTCTATATGATTTTCAATGTTAAAAAATTTCTATATCAGCCTGTGAGACTCTGCCATCTGTAAGTAGTTGTCTATGGGATTGACCATCTGGATATAAAATTGTGAAGTGTTATTAGCTGATGCTTACTTCTCAGATATTAGTATATAGTACACCTACAATTATTTATAGGTTTTTAAATGCACCCCAATTTCGAAAAATTTGAGAACCGTTGACCTAAATTATCATTTACGAAAAGAATGTTGCAGCTTAAGGATAATTTTTTTTTTCATTTCGAGCAGACTTATTTTATCATTAAGAAGGTCAAGATATTATAATCCCTGAAATGAAATCTAAGAAATAAAAATTAGAAATGTAATTAGATATTATGATAAAGTAAAAACTTAATTGATATTATTATTTTAATATATTTATTTATGAATTTGAGTTAAAAATAGATAATGAATGCTTAAAATCTCATTGATTTAAGGAATTTACAATTTTATGTTGGGCCTCTTTCATAGCTGACAAAAACCTGTTCTAGGTTTGGTTTATCGCTCTACTGTCAATTGTGGACATTTTGGGCTAACTAGACCTGGACCTTCAGTTTAACATGGATTCCGAATCATTAACAAACATCCATGTCACCACCAGAATTCGAACGTGAAGCCTTTTGGTACCAAGGCCAGAGGGCTAGCCAATTGACCATCAGACCGCCACGGATCTAGCGCATATACTTTAGTGTTTCTCTGCTCGAGACACTCTAAAATCTTGAAATAAATATTTTTAAATCGTGAATATTAACATTACTAATAATCTTCATATCTGGGGTCAAATTTGGAAAGATAACTATTTACTTATAAATGTAAAATATTGTGGCTTCCATAATGGATGAACTTCCATAATTAATGCTTAATATCTTCTCTTGCCATAAATGTAAAATATTATGGCAAGAGAATAAATGGATCCAATTTTGTATATACGAGGGAGTGCCAATAAAAGAACCAGAATGCTTCTGAAGACAAAATTCATTTTGGAGAAGAAAGAAAATTTGAACTAACATTTCAGATATGCTACCTCTGTTCAGAAATGCATAAACAAAAATGAAATATTATATTACTGCACCTTTGGAAATCGACGTATAACTGAGAGTAATGCATAAAGAAACTGTTGTATAAGGGACATTTCATGGTATTCACTTTTGTTATCTTTAAAGATCTGGATTTGGAGGATCACGATTGACCTTGTTATGATAACTTTTATGATATTCAGTTTAATATTCAGAACATATGAAAGAAAAGAATTTTTAACATCGTAATTTCCATAAATCTTTCCAATGTTTCTGTTTTAGGCAAATTAATGAACTTCTTTCTTTTTTTTGGCTACAGCTGTGTTAGGATATACATGTTCGTACTGAGATGCTATCTCACAAGAATTATTTCTTGAGTTTTTTTATCGTATTTAATAAACGGGGAATTATATGTTATCTTTTCATCTTTGTATTAACGTAAACTTATTTAGGTAAACGTCGTTAATATGCACAATGTATGAGGCCAATGAATGTGTCCATTTGCTAAACAGATTAACTTCGCAAAAAAGAGAAATATGGCAATTTGTTAAATTTAGAAGTGCTGGGGGTTTTTTTCCTAGAAAAAAATTAATTCAGATAAATATTATAGAAGTTATTAATTAAAGACACAGTTTTTATTTCTAGACAAATAAAAGCAGGACTAATTGTTATTTTTCACATAGATGAGAAAATTAATCAATTTGACAAGTGAAAATTAGGTAAAATAATTATTATTATAAAAATCATTACCATATTCATTAAAATTTGTGTTTAAAAGAATAGTTCAATTTAAAATTATTACTTTATCAGTAGTGTGGTTAGATTTCAATATTAACATCAAAATCACCAATATAGCTGATGTCTTTATCACATGTATTAGCACATGTAAAAATTCTTATAATCTCGATTTTTAAGCTTTGATTGTAACCATGATAATAGGAAAAATGCATTTCAACAGTTCCGTCATACATCTCTTCTTTTTTTTTTTGTAAAACAAAGGCTGACACAAATTTTACACAAAAACTGGTCAAATCGCTTCATATTTTTTTAATATCGATAACATTGTATTTTGCATCTTAGTTAAAATCGATTGGGACAGTTATATTTGGTAATTTTGTCATTAAAATTGACTTTTTCAAATTTATCCAACTTATTTTAAGTCACTTTACTGATAATTCTGCCTTTGTGATCTTACTAAAGATAAAACTATATAATTATCTTGTAAAAGATCGTTGTAATGTAATATTTGAATCAAAGGAATTTCTTCTCAATGGAGTATTATAAATGTAAATATTATTATTACAATATAAATTATATATATATATATATATTGCTTTTAGTTATTATATTGTTGTATGTGATTTGCTTTTATAAAAGCTTATAGTTTATATAACATTATTGAAGCACTTTATTTCTGACTGGAGTTCATTTGATTACCTTCTGAAAAAAATCCTTTATTATTCAATGTCCAAACACTTTTTTAAATCATTTGTGGTATTTAGCCGAGTTATCAAGAAAATTAATATGTTTATTATTTATTAAAAATTATTATGAATTTATTAAAAATGAACCGTTAATCAAATAATGTGTCATTAAAATGTGAAAATTTTTGAATGTGGATTTAATTGCATTGGCTTGTAAACTGTGTGTATATTTCAAAATTAGATTTCCTATGTCTATTGCTCGATAATATATTATATCTATAAATATCTCTTTTTTATAATCTATATATTTCAGATATATTTTGGTTTAGATTCTGAAGAATCTAAAAAAAACATTTTAAATTATATATCATGAAAACTAAGTGGTTAATACCCATTTTGAGTTTAATAATAACTTTTATAATGTTATTCAATCTATAAATTTCATTCAGATTTTTAGATTTTTGAAAAGGCAATGACAGAATAATATCTATTCTATAAAATAGATAGAAATTCTATAAAATAGATAGTTAATCTATTTTAGAAATTTTGAGTTTCTTTTGGGTTAAACGTTAGAAGTGATAGTATTCGTGAGTGTGTTGGGAGATGTACAAATATGTTTACTTTATATACTACATTTCCATACAGAAGTCCTTCACAGAAAATATTTCAGTTTATATAAACGGTGATTTGTGTGATAAGAGGCCTTCTTGGAGACTGGCTCCCATAATTTTGTATATACTCTGCATGTTAGGAGCTCGACTGCAGCTCAAGACGCGGGCTCGACTGTTGCTCCCCAATGATTGCAGAATGGATTTTACTATTGAGATTCACATTGTCAATTAAGGCTGGTTTTGTTTTCACTATGTTTATATCCCTGTATCCCTATAAGAAGAATCTCTTGCATTTTTAAGTCAGAAGTATTTCAGGGCAGTTTTTGTATTTAGGCTAATGATATAGTAAGTGAGGCCTTCATGGTCATCCATACCTACACAATGAGTATTGCTGACTGAAATGTGAGGAGAAGAGTGATCGGTGATTTCTGGAATAATTCAGTTCGCCGAACAACCAAGTTGCGGGGCGAAGTTTTTGATCTCATTATATTCTCTATATTTTTAAAAAACAATTTATACAAATATGTTTTAGCATCTTGTGTTGGCTTTTTCACAACAATCTTCTGAAAAAAAAAAAAAAAACTCCTAGTATAAGCACAACATAATAAATACAAAATAATATTTTTAAGGCAAGGGGTTTCTTGCCTTAACTTTTTTGGTTCTAAAAAGAACCATAATCTGGCACACAGTATCAACATTTCGTAACCGTTCTTTGAAAAATTATTAAAATTTTCTTTTGTTAAAATATCACGATTACTCTAAATATATTCAAAACAAAGCCCATTTTTACCATGACGGAAACATTTACATTCATATTTTAAAGATAAACAATACAAATATTAAAATGACAATACAAAAGAAAATTGTATGAGAATAAAAAGAAGCGCTTTAGCTCATTTTAAATAAAACGTGAGATTTTAAATAGGCTATTATCTGCATCCATTAATTGCAAGACTTACTTTCTAGTCAAAATGTTATTTTTATTTGCAATTAATTTGATCACTTAATTAATTTTTCAAGTAGTAATCATTTAAAAATCCTGTATTACTGTAAAAAGAATCAGCGTAAAAAAACAGACCTGCACAAATGTTTTGAATTATTATTATTATTATTTGTGTACATTGGTAAGTCTCGTGTTATTTAATTACCGGCTACGTGTCACTTACAGTTTTACTTACTATGATCCCACATCAAAGGGAGGAAGGAAGGAAGGATTTCAGAATAGCCTTCCAGGTTTTTTGTATGGGAGGACATTCAGAAAATTCTCACTAGAGCACCTTAATTGTTTAAAACATTTACATGCGCTTTCACAATCGTCATCAAGTCTCCTCATTTTTGAAAGTAAGGACTGCAAAGAATTTAACCTAAACCCTCTTTCATGCTAGCTGCGTATGTTATCAATGGGCCACAAGCCATAGTTTTTAATTATCAATGGCTTTTCATTACAATGTTAATTTACATTCACAAATATGGGTTTGTATTTTTTTTTAATGAATAAAGCATTTATTATTATATTATTTATTTTTCATTTTATTAAAAGAGTTAGTATATCTAGTTATCTCCATCTACGCATCTTTAACTTGTTGCTGTGGAGCGTAGTTTGGAGACTTATGCTTTTGAAGTATTAGTTATATTTCTTCTTATGACAACCATTTTCCTTTTCAGTTATTTATTTTCTATTTACTAAAATCCATTCAATAACGTATATTCTTGAATAACGTCCAAATATTTTAAATTATATTTTTATATATTCCTTCTATTTCAAAGACTTTAAGTTGTTATACGAAGCTAGGAATGAAAAAATACACCCAAGACAAATTAGCTTTTACAATATCTTTTTTTCTTCTACAAGCAAACAATGGATCAGACATTGTTCTTATAGTTACTTCGCATCATTTCATTGTTTGCCGAGCTAGTACTTGATCTACTACTCGAACAATCACGTGAAAAATACTTAAATATATTTTTTATTTTGAATGCATTGTCCTTTCTTTGTTGTAGGATGACATTTAAAGCACTGACATTTTATAAAGGCTGGAATATAGATAGAAAGGAGGACTCAGTTTTCTTTTTTTCTGACTGTATGCTTAAAGAAGAAAATTAGAACAAATTTTGTAGCATAATTCGTGTATGTAATTTTTTGAGATCTATCAATTAAGTTATGATGCAATAACTGTGTTTTTGTAGTTCTATGACAATATCAGATATAATAATGCTCAAAAATCAGTTATTATTGTGACTTTTGTGTCATAAATTTGTAAAAATTTAAATTATAGATAGAGATTAAATAAATGAAATGAACAAATTTTGTTTTTATGATAGGAGACATTTAAGTTTATTTAGCCAAATATTTGAAATCACAATTTTCTTATTCTGTCACTTAAGAAAGAATTATTCCATATTTAATTTTTGTTTTGAAATGAACTACAGATTTGTAACATTATTTTATTTTAATCTGGATTACAGTAAGGATCCATATATAATAATCAGTTGCCATCTGGCACCGATTATTAAATATACTGGCGAAAAATAAAATCCTAACAATAAGAGGAAGTTGTGCTAGATAAACGAAATTTGGAAAACGTATTTTGCAGATCTGAAAGATGACATTAATTCAAATTTCCCGCTAGATTAAGAGTGATGTTAGCGCCACTGTAATCCCCGATTTGAATTTCTAAAAATGATATCTAAAATTCTATCGCATTTGCTTTAAATGCTTTGTCTAATGTAAACTTGAGAGCGTTATTTATCTTGCGGATTGGGCGTTGTGAATTAGACTAGAATCAAGAATGTCTTTAAAGAGAGGAAGAAGGCAGTATCAACAACTTACAGAGTTTGAAATGGGCCATTTAATAGAGCTACGAAAAAGGTGGATTTTCTTTTCGTGATATTTCAGAAAGACTTGGCAAGGATGTATCAACTGTGCGTGATTGTTGGAAATAGTGGTCACGAAAAAGTGCTGTCTCAAGAAGGCCGGATCCGGCAGCACACATACAACAACTGAAACGACGACAGCCATATTTGCCGCATCACAGTAGCTCATCGTACTTCATCTGCAGCAGAAATTCCAGCTTCTGTAGGCCACAGAGTAAAACAGCAAACAATAACAAATCGATTACTTGAGGGTCAGATCTGATTCAGACGCCCTGTAGCATTGATGCCACTATTTTCCAATCATAGCCATCTACGATTTTTGGTATTATCAAGCTAGAGCTTACTGGAGGGTGGAGTGAAAAGCTGTGTTGTTGTTCTCAGATGAGAGACCTTCTGTCTTGGGGTCAGCAATGGCCATATGTTGATTAGAAGGATGACAGGTGAGAGCTTAGAGTCAATCTATCTGCTTTGAAGACAACTGCTATACATTAGAGTTAATGGTCTGGAAATCAAATTCCTATAACAGCAGGAGCACTCTCATCGTTAACTCCCTCATCTTGACAACAAGCTTGGACGTCAGACAGGCAATTGGACCGGTTGTGCTGGATGAGTTGGTTGTGCTGAATTGGCAGAGCGTGTTTCGAACAGAATAACGCTCCTTCCCATACCGCTGCTGACACTTAACGTGCTCTGCAAAGTATAGTCATGTTGCCTTGGTTTGCAAGATCACCAGAACCATTGTTCATTTGACTAACCAAGTGCAACAGGCGTGGAATTCCATCCCACAAAAATTACCTACGACACATCTACGACATAATATATGAGCATTTGCATGATTGCAATCAAAATTCTGGAGGCTGCAGTGGTAATTAATGTACCAATATTTCACATCTGAAATGATTCTTCCCGCTCATACTTTAATCTGTGACTTTGACATTTTAATCAAATAAATATTTTACCTAGACAAATGCATTTCCTAAATTTCATTCTTGTAAATTATTTTCTTCTTGGTGTTGAAATTTCATCTTTCATTAAAACATATACAACTATTAAAATCGGATATTATAATAATATATTAGTATTTTACATATATGTGATTATTTATCTCTCTCTGTATATAAAAATTTTACAAAAAGTGAAAACCGAAGAAAATTCAAAATGAGAATGGAGAAGTGTGTTTAACAAAGCCATAGCCTTGACAGTATTCGCCATACATAAATTTTCATGTAAAATTTACCGAAAACAGTAAGAAAAGAGAAATATGAAAATGAATCTATTCAAAATGCTTAGAGCTCCAAATTAATATCTCCCAGTAAACAGACACACACACTCTCTCTCTCTCTCTCACACACACACACAAACGTATCTATTCAAAATGCTTAGAGCTCCCAGAAATTAATATCTGGATATTAATATCTATATTAATATCCAGAATGACATCCCGATAAATGTGGCCTGTCATCGTTACACTCTGAACATGCAGGTCAGTTCTGGAACCAAGAATAATTCCTCCCCAAACGAGCCATCCTGCACCACCGTAACGGTGTCGTTCAATGGTGTTCTCTTGGTGGTAACGGGTACCTGGAGCTCTCCATATGAAAGTTCGGCGAGAATCAGACTGCAAACTAAACCTGGACTCGTCGGAAAACATCACACAAGACCACTGTTGCGGTGTCCACAATGCATGCTCTCTACCCAGGTTAATCACAGGCGACAGTGAGTTGCGGTAAGTGGAACACATCTGACAGGCCCACGAGCATATAGACCAATGTGCCCTAAGCGTCTGTACACGGTCTGCCTTGAAATTGTCGTACCGGTAGCTGAAGAGAGCTGACGAGACGGGTCTGATGCTGTGCTCCGTCTGTTTCTTTTGGCAGTAACTGCTGAATACCGGTCCTCATTCGGCGTTGTAACTCGGGGGCGCCCTGTGCTGTAACATCTACTCACATTACCATCATCTTGGAATCGTTGTCAAAGCCTGGAGATGACACTCTGGGCGATTCCAAGTTCCTCGGATACTTCCAGCTGGGTACGTCCACATTCCAGCCGTCCGATATCCTACCACGTAAAAAATCATCCAAATGCTTCCTTTGTGCCATAACTATACGGTTATTGCACTGAAAGGCTTTTAAAGCGCTTGTGAACAATTTTACTTCTTTGCCACCATTCCTTATATACCCCCTCTCTTACACTCTCGTCATTGTGACGTACTATCCGCGCCATCTGGTGGTTTCCTGTAATTTGCATATTCTTCTTCAAGATGTGTGATAATTCTACAGGTGAAATTTTTATTTTAGAGTTCAATTTCTGTGTGATTCTGAATTATCCTTAATTTATGGACATGAGTGTATATTAAAATTTGGCTTACAATTTATCTAAGATCTAGAAATCGCTTAGAAAATATTTTTAACATTTCCTTTTTATTAATATCGTTTTCAAAACTTCAACTTTAAGATACTTTTGAAATAAGAAAAATAAAACAAAAAATTACCTACACATATCGAAGAATGTTCCATAAATACCAACCAATAAATTTTTTTCATTTCTTTTGCAAATTGAAGAGAAACGAATCGTTTTATACGTATTCCTGCATTTTCAAAGGCTAATCTTATTCGATTTCCGTAAAGGTCAAATCGATTCTATTTTTATACCTCGGTCAACCTTGGATGTGCCAGACAAGAATACTTCTGGCATTTGAAAACACAGTCAACAAAACCAGAAAACAATAAACTCTTATAGTGTTAATAAAACACCTTGAAAACAGAATGACTTCAAAATGATAAATAGGTATTGTTCCCATAACTGGGCTATAAATTGAAAAACGTGTGGAATTATGCTCATTGAACGAAATTCTACCTCACTGTGATACAGTTTCGATTTGCCAAACTCTCCTTTGCCATTGTTTTAGGACAGTGGTGCTACCCCTACCAAATGCACATATCATGAACTTGTATTCTAGAATTACAAAATCATTGCTTAAAAGAGAACGACATTTTTTTATGGTACTTTGTCATCGGACTTTTATTTTGAAGCCTCTTAGGCAAGATTGTTTGACAGATGAATCATGGCGAGAACTTGACTCAAAGAATACTAAAATTCTTTTGCATTTGTAAATGTGTCCCGACTATCGAGAACTGCAGAAAACAAAAGACCGGAAGTACGAGGAAATGTGTCGAAATAAGGTTTTGCTGAATTATTAAAGTGCTTCTGTGGATTCCATCACAAAAGTAAAAACGCAGATAGCCATTAATTTTAATTGTTTTTGAACTTCATTTTTTATTTCAATATTCACTTGTGGTCAATAATTTAATCAAAATCTTATGCATCTTCACGCTGTTTGCTTTCACGCTTAACATGTTTGTTAAATTTTTGATGTATTAATCCTGTTTTGTTATATTTTTTTTATATTAATCCTGTTTGCTATATTTTTTCTATAATAACGTTTCACAAATCATTATATACTTTTTAACTTTCACTAATCGTTTTATACTTTTTACTTTACGCTGATCAATTTATACTTTTTAATTCTCACTTCCACAATTTACGCTATTTAACTCTCCATACCACTATGATGGGATGCATTCAATGCCTTCTGGAAGAACTGCCTTGCATTTGCATGTTGTAAAGGTGTCTAACCAGGTAGTCTGACGAGAGACACTCGACTGCCTGCAAATAGTATGCACAACATATGCAGGATTCCACTTATACACTAGCCAAGTGCATTACTATTGTCTTTATGCTTAATCACAGTGGTGCATGAATTCGTTATGAAGTTTGTTATACTTTTGTATTTTGCATACTATTTGCATTTTATACTTATTTAGGTCTTATTAATGATTTTACATTCTTAATTCACTTTATATTAAGTCTCTTTAATCATATTATACTTTTTCAACTCACACTAATCCTTTTATACCTCATTAACTGTAAATAACCATTCTTTACGTATCCAACTTGATTGTATGAATGTAATGCCTTTCGGGAGGACCTTCAAGGTCAACTGCCTTGCATTTCCATGTCTTAAAGGATTAAGCCCGGAGAATCCTGGTATTTTGACTATCAATGCGATACACATAATTGGCACATACTGGCTGCAAGTAATATCTGCATTGATATGGTATTTTATTTTACCAGCCACGTACTTTACAACTAAGCTGGGAACAAAGTCGGAACTTCAAATAAATAAATCTATATTTTTGAAGTGCGTTCAGGAGTTCGATGGATTGAAAAAAAAACGAAAATTATTGCAAATTGTTATTTTTATTGATGTTTTTTTCTCCTTAACCTTAGGAAACTTCATAATAGATGAACAAGTAACACAGAAAAGATAACTCCAGATTATAATTAAGCACCTAAATAAAAGTATTTTAATCAATTTTTAACTGTTATCAAATTAGATGTATTTTAGCCTTATGATACACATCTAATTTTGTTTTCACACGATAGATACGTTCCCGAAGAATACGTGTAAAAACAATTTGTGTAAAAAATATATTACATCTATGGAAAAATAGGAGATTGGTTGCAGCCCTAAGAAATCTGCAAAATAATACAATAAACCATAAGTTTTTATGTTAGAATCTTTTAACATTTTATGTTATGAAGATTGCACATGGATGATACAAAGTAAATCATTATTTGAAAAGGAAAAAAAACCCTGCCACTAATTCGTAAACACAAAATTCTGTCTTATTAAGAAAGGCGGGATCTTTGTTTTTAATTCATTCTGGCCAAAATGCTTTCCAACATGTATTGAAAGTTGATGGTTGTAATTCAGATAGAGCGAATTCAATTTGATTGATGCAATCCTTAATTAAAGATTTCTTCCACATATCAATGACTGTTAGTGTTTCATCGTTCATTTTGTCCAAAATGGATTATGGACGTTCGCTTTAAGTAGTTTGTTTTAAATGTCACAATTATACCTTGTTCTAACGATTGGATCAAGGATAAAGTATTAGATGGCAGAAAACAAAATTGCACGTTTGAATGTTCTAAGACAAGATGGTCGGATGCATTGTCTATATCAAAAAGAATTTTAAATTCGAGACCCTTGACCGAAATGCTTTCCTACAAACGTCGCACCTTGTCCAGTTGCAAGGTGATCTAAAATATGAATTTTAATATCCAAATAGATCGCTTTTCTTTTTTTCTTTTGTTTTAGGTGGATTATGTGACATTATGTAAGGGCCACGGAAAAATATTTCAGTTACAACTAATAAAACAAAGATTTATAAACATCAAAAAGGTACTTTTCCTTTTGAACACCAAACTCAAAATGTAGAGAAAGCAGACAAAATTTCATATTGACGTTATAAAATTCGGGGAATTACCACAAATTAAAATTGTATTACATTCCTTGCCTTCAATGTAACAGTTTTAAAAATAAAAGTAAAGCAAAATTTTCTTTTTAGAATTCGGGTAGATCGTGTTAAATCAGAATAAGTCGTGTAAAAGTGAATTAATTTTTTGTTAATTCGTGTTAAATCAAAATCGTGTAAAAAATTTCGTGCAAAAATAGAAATGAGTGTAGTAGACAATTAAACGGGAATCTAGCCCGACTTGTAGATAAGTAGTAATTTACAGAATATGATGCAGAAGGGCTTGAATCTGCCAGAGGTGAGATTTACAGCCACTGCTTTCAGACAAGAGGCATATTCATACGGATTGCCTTGCTTCAACAGAATACAAGTTCAGAATCTTACAGAATCATTTTTAGCACTTAGACTGACTTCCAGAGAAGAGGTCGAAATGAAATTAGATTCTAATTGGAAATAATGTTGACTATTTTGGTGATTTAATAAATATAAGTTTGCAGTTTCATTTCGTTCAGATAAACGGACCTTTGTTATAACCTGATAATTTTTTTTAATATAGAAGACTAAACATCTTCTCTTTAATCATCATTATGCATACTTATGTTTTACAACCATCAAATGAAGTCCAACTAGGATTCTAGTGACAGTGAACATAATTATCGTGTAAAGTGGAGGAGAGTTCAATTTTAAATTGTGGCGTACTCACCACTGCTTTCAAAATTGTGAACGTTGGATTGTGACGTGCAAGTGACTTGCAGTAATAGTCAAACTGCCAAATAGATTTTTCTGGGTTTTCTCTCATATGACATGGAAATGAGAGAAAATTATACTTTACATGGGGCACAAAGACCATGGTTTAAATAAAGTCTCATTATATAATTTAAGCATACAGTCATTAATTTTTTGTTTTGCATTTTTTATTGTTTTGCTTCAGTGATATTCACTATCTTTTCGTTAGAACATATTTCGTCATTTTTATTACACAATAAATAATTACAAACTGTACTTCCTGAAAAACATATTAGAAATGAACAAATATAGAAAAAAAAAAGGCGAAAAGTCAAATTAATAATTAAAAGGTAGATAAAAAAAAACACAATTTCTGAAACTTTTTATTATTTAGATCAAAAAAAAAGTTATTCTCGGAATCATTAATAAATGCATTTTGAAAAGTAATTGACGCCTGATTAGGCTACCGCGACAATGATGCAGTATGGCCTTGACCGCATTTCTTATCTTAGATGATAATATTAATTCAGTAATCAGATGAATTTCTTATCAGAAAACATTAACGAATTAAAGGCAAAACATACAAATTATGCTAATGTTATCGAAACAGGCATGCTGACTTTTTTTCCTCATTTATCGCATGTATATCTAAACAATTTTCTTTCACTATTATTCGTAACGGTTTAACTATTAAGTGTTCAGTTATGAATACTTTATGCTTAGACTTTCATAAAATAATATATAGTTAAATACATAATCATCATGTAATATTTTATGAATAATTCTTTTATTATGACATTAAAATGTAATTTCACCATCCTATTTAAACATGAATGAATATCAAAACTCTTTGATTATAAAAATTTGCATTAATGTGAAATTTTTAGACTTTTTAAAGATTTGAATTATAAATATTTGTAAAATTTACTAAATTTATTGCATTACGCTACGATAATATTTTGCATTAAAAAATTAAAGACACTCTCCCTTATTTTTTATATTAATGTTAGAAAGATTTAATTTATTTATTAATTAATTTAAAATTAATTTATTCTTAAGAAATATGATTTGATTACAATTCTTGATAAACATAGAAATAAAAAAAAAAATAAACTATTAGTATATGACTGAAGATAAGATTTGAATAGAAGATAATTTAAACTTGTTCCTACAAGATTGAATTAGGACAATCGACTGATAAGTTGTCTGAAAATGTAAAAAATATTAAAAAAAAATATTGACTTTAATTTTTTTTATTTAATTAATTAAAGTTATCTTCGGTAATTAGTTATTAAAAAACGTTAGAAATTAGCTATAATGAGCTTTCTTTCAAAGGATGTTTACCGTTAAAAAAAAACTGTTTTACAAAGCGTTATTATGATTTTTACACTCGATACAGATTGAGTTCAAAATAAAAAATTTAAACTCTAAATAACAGAAATAAGTCTTTATAGAGTCCTACTCATTGCCCCAATGATAACGTGGAAATGCCGAAAGGATGAGGTTCGAATTCGCTGGTGATGTTTGTTATAATCACTACATGTTTCAGCATGTAAAAGCATTTTTTAAGTTTCTAACATTGCAACTGAGGCTCCCTGGAGAGATTTTCCGGTTTTCTTTCATACGATACATAAATGCGCGGCAATTACATCAAAAAGACCTATCGGAAGGCAATACTATATCATGTCCTTTCATTATCTATGTTCTATCTACCAATGTTCAACAAACAAAGTAATATGAATTGATTTAGCCTTCTTTAAAATTTTTGTCTTAATTTATATTAAATACATGGCTTCTCTCTAAATATTTATAATCAGTTTCATTCATTTCATTGGTGTTTTTAAAGCACACTAAATGTTAAATAGTAGCCCAATTTTGAGTTTTTTTATTTCTGTAATTGTATTTTAATTAAGAGGAATTAAGTAGTACCTTGTAGATAAAACTTTTTCTATTTTATACACATTGTGCTTTTATTTAGTCCCCTCTCAAAATCTCAGAGTATCTCATCTTTTTTTTTTATTGATATTTTAACCTTCTAATACCTTTTTTGTTAAACAATAAAAACGTTCAAGTTTAATTCATAAAAACCACAAAAGTTATATATTTTTAAATTTATAAATAACTTTTTATCAATAAAAATAAAAATTACAAATTATTTTTATGAAAAATCATGTTTTGATTTAAAGTAATAGATTTTAGATCGATTGTTAATTTTTTTTCAATTCATCCTTATTGTTTTTATTGGATTAAAAGTCAGTAAATTTACATGAAATGTTTTAGAAACTTACTTTTTAAAATAGTATTAAAAGAAAATATAGTTGACTTTTGTTTTTTCCCCAATTTTATTGTAAAATGAACTAAATTTAATTAAATCTTTATAAAATAAATGCTTTAGTGGAACTTTATATAAACAATTAAATAGCATACATACATACGTGCACATTTTACATATAACTGGCAGTGTGCATACATATATAATTGTATTCAAGAGAAAAAAATATTTAAACAACCAATGATAAATAAAAATTTTATAAGCACAGAAAATACATATAAAAAAACATGGTTTGTACTAGAATTTTTCACATATTTTTAATACGTTTCGCATCACTTTTAATTTGAAAGTTTTATATAAGAAAAGAAATAATTATGAATAATTATGAAGCGGAATTAGTTTTTAGTATTTTATTGTATACTTAATTTAAACAAATAAATTAACAATAGCTAAACTTAAAAAGAATAACATGACCTTATCTAATAGCATATGATTTAAGCAAAAAATGCAGATGTGGAAAAAATCATCATCTTGGCAAATTGCAAAAATCATGGTGTTCAACCATCATCATATATGTTAAAATAAGAAAGAAGGAAACTACTACTAAGAATGTAAATTTGTATAAACAAGTAGGAATATAAGAATAAAAAGTCCTGAATGAATAAAAATAAATGAAGGAAAGTGATTCATTTTTACGAAAGAATATTCAGGTAAGCAAATTCATGTTTTTTTTTTTTTAATAATGAAAATAAAATTTGCTGTTTTAATCCAACAACAACAAAACTACTCGTAGAATAAATTGCAAAGTTTTAAATTAAAGGAATTCTTACAGTTGCAAAATACAGCTTGGATCCGTTATCATAATTTTTACGTTTTCACTGTAATTTTGAATTCATTTTTTTATTTATTTCCAATGCCAGATTATGAACAGTTACAGCAAAAAAAAAAAAGAACAACGAAAAAAAAAAAAAAAACAAAACAACAACAACAAAAAATACAATAAATACAACAAAACTTGCGGAAACAGAGTTCATTAATCTAACAATAATGCCAAGTTGCAGATCTTAGCCACTAAAAGTGTTACCAGGTGTACCACGGGGAGGTAGATCTTCTGCGCACCCCTTATACACCCCTTTCCACACTCTATATTCTAGAATACTGTCCCCAAAACTTTTTCTCTCTCTCGTGACTCTTGATAAAACTTTTCATTAATCAGTACTCCCCCTCCTCTCACATCAACTCAAAAACATCACCTCTGTTTTTGTTAAATAGTAATTCTCTTAGATTAGTTAGTAAATCAATGGCATTCATAGGGCTTTGTTTTTGATTTTGCATTTTGCAATTGATCCCCATTTTTTTTTTAAATAGCAGAATATCATCAGAAAAAATAACATCATAGTATTTGTCAAGCACGTAACTTATGATGAAAGTTTCCAACAATTATTTTTGATAGGTTTTCAAAATTTTCAAAATTTCGAAAATTTCGAAGTCTTCAAATTTTAGCGTGATCTTTGGGCTCTTTTAAGAAGATGAGTTTCTTCAAAATCAGGTCCAAATAAATTCAGCATATAAACTTACATCAGGAATATTATTTCGATACTTATTTTATTGATAATACATAAGACGGGAATGTTCTTTCGACTAGCTCTGAGTTCGTGAACGACAATAAATATTTTATTGCCTTTACAACTGAATTCTTGGCATTCTTCTGCTATATATAACTAATCAGATTTTTTTAAATCAAATTATAAAGATTAATTAGTCGTTAGTGTCTTTTTTTCTTTTTTCGGTCTGCTGCGTATCTTGAGAGGTACACGTACTACAGATTGGGGAATAATTGCTCTAGACGGTACAATTATTAATTTTTTTTTTACGGGATTATACCAATTGAAATCGTCAGGAATGCTCTGTCAAGATCTTGGGGTAAAAATAATTATTTACTTCTATTATATTTGTTATGTTTGATTAAATATGCCTTTATAAATAGAAAAATTAGTTTTTTGTTCTATAAATCTTTACAAATAACAGTGAATTTTGAACTAAATAGTTGTAATATTGAACATTTTTCTAAAAAAAAATTTTCTATTAAGTACACAAAAAGTATTACATCAAATTCGTTAAGTCAAGTTCGTTAAATTACATCAAGTCGTCCTAGCTGTTTTTCTTTTCCTTTTTTTTGTACGGATAAAAATTATATAATTTTGCAGCCTTAAAAAAGGTGAAAATTATATCAGATAAGTAATGTATACATAATAATATAGTATTAATAATTGTATAAAACTTAATATTAATAATTATTAATAATATTAAATATAATTTATATTGAATAAGTAATATACTAAATATGCTTGAAGAAATATTTAGTGTAGTATAATAAGAATATTATAATAAAAATATATTTCTTAAAAGCAGACATCATTCATTTACATGAATTTCATGTTGAATATATATAAATAATAATAATAATAATAATAATAATAATATATATATATATATATATACACTCATATTTTTCTTTCATTTACACAAAAGAAAATATGTAAGTAGATTAAGATTTTCTTGAGCATGCCAATCCATTACTAGATATGAAACTTCAAAATAAAGATAATTCTGTACACCAATGATTAAAAATTAAAAAAAAAAGATCTTATCTCCACATTTATTTATATTAAATATATTGTATTTATTTTTATGGATTTTCACGTCATTCATTCCTATTTATACAAATTTGTTTACATTTTTATAATTTATTAAATTCGCAAGTAAAATCGAAAAAATATGTTTAAAAAATAAAATAATTTTTTTGAAAAATTATAATAATTTGCTCTATTTTCTAATGAAAACATTCTGATGATTTTTCTTTTTTTAATATTTAATAAAAGAAAAGAAATTAACTAAAATTTAAAGTATTTTAAATTAATCAAATTTATGTCATTAAAGATGTCATATGCATTATACATTAATATATTCTGTTTCATAAGCGTATCATTAATTTATGTTAATCATTATCACTATCGGCGCAACAGCCCCATGGTGGGCCAAGGCCGGCTGCCTACTGGCAGATTTCGAGACAGGTGATGCCTTCTTTTTTACGGGGAAGGCTTGTCAGTCCTACGCCCAACTCTCGCCATATTAGACTGGGACCTACGGTTTAAAGTGGGTTCAATTTACGTTATTACTAACGATTAATTAAATCGAAATTATTTAAATAATTGTTATTTCATATTTGAGTATTATAGTTATATATTTGAGTATGATAGTTACAAATTTTTTTAAACTTTTTATACGCTAATTTATTTTAAACCTTTCCAAACAGCAATATACAATATATCTTTACAGCAATATACAATATATACAAGCCAAGATAATTCATATACGCTATGAAAAATAATATTTCCTTCCATTTTTTTTTCTTCAATACCTGATGCAACAACATTAAACTCCATATAATCGTGATTCGGAAAACCAATATTAAAATATTTTTAATCGAGAACATCAAATCAACTTTCATTTCCGAACGCAAAATCACAAAAACTGAATTCTGACGTCATAGCGGAACGTAGCGTAGCTTAAACGTCATAGCGGAAGCACGTCCTCATTGGCCAGTCACCGGAACCTCAGAAACTCGGTCCGTTGACAGTCCATTGTTAACGGTGAAGGCGAACGGACGGGTTTCATACAAACTTCTCGCTGATTTCGTTTTATTCCCAGCGGCCGAAAACTCGATTTGTTTATGTGCATACAAACTAGATTAAATTCAGTGTCGGCAAAGTATGATTAATCGGAATATTGTGTATTCGTAGAAATGTTTGTAAAAAAACTAATGGATTATATTGGAATATCTTCAAGTTTTAGGTAAAGCTAAATATATTTCTAAAAGCAATGCAAAAAGTTTTAATTTTTTCAATAAAAAATTTAAAAGAACTGTGCATATTTTTTATGGAGACTGGTAAGTGAAATTTGACATCTAAAACAACAACAAAAAAAAAAGTTGGCGAAGACATAGCTCTCTAGTTGGTTGTTCATCGTTCAAACAAGTTCAAACTTGCTCAAGAAGGTGAGTACAATTTTCAATATGCTTTAATTAATTTATTAAAATAATTTATTGTACATTTTTTCAAACTTATTGTTTAATCTTTATGTATTAAAAATAAGTTTTAAAAATAATTTCAGTGAATAGAATAAGCAAGATCGAATTTAAAAAATTTATTTAAACGGAATGATTAACAATTTATTGAACTCGAAGATTTTCAACAAATTAAAAAAAAAAAAAAAAGAAAGATTAAAAAATAATTATTTTATTAATCTAATATGCATTAACTTATATAGTATCGTTCATTTTGAAATGTGAGTATGCCTATAATTTAAATTAATAATAAAACATTTATTTTTACTATCTGAACCGGATTACTAGTGAAAGGAGGTAAAAGGTAAGTAAATAAAATTATGAAAAATGAATTTTATCTTTATCATTTAATTATTTATTCTTATTTAATAATACCTTATGGTACGTGTCATGCATTTTGAGTTATGTAAATAGGAAAATATTTATTTTATTTGGACTATAGATGATTCAATTAAAATATAGTATCATCAAGGTATATTTATTTGTTTAGGTTGCTTGATGTTGTAATGTTCACAAAAATAAGCAAGCATTCTTATTGCTGACAGATTCAAGAAATATAAAATTCAAATTTTTCTGCCAATATGAGATTTCGATTTAGCAAGATTTAAGTGATATCTTTTAAAAATTTTCTACATTAAAAAAAAAATTTCTGATAAAGTTAACATATGTAGATAATTTTATTTATTGTTGAAATATAAAGTGCTACGAATCTTTTTTGCTGATTCAGAATTAAGATTTGTTGCGTAAGGCAATATAGTCTCTCAGATTATTGGCATGAAACTTTTGGGTGCATCTCGAAGTATTCCAGGTTATAGAAGGATGGGTAAAATTTTAGTAATAAAAAAAAATTATTTGGTTTTGTTATTAGATGGAAAATTAGTAACAATATTCTAGGTCACTTAAATATGTAAAATATTTGGGATATAGATAATTCAATTGAAAAATTTAATATTATAAAAATCTATTACTTTTATTAATGTTGATTAGCATTTTGATATTAAAATAATAATAAGCAAGCATTCGTATTGTTGATGCTATAGTCCAAAAAAGCTTTAACATTTTGTTTTTTTTTCGCATACGCAAAGTTCATAAAAAAAAACACACATATAGAACTTGTATTAATTCATTTATTTTTAGAACAAAACGTGTCGCCAATTAATTCTGTTAATCATTTGTTACATAAGGCAACAAATCAAATTCAACTTTTGGCAAACATGCAACTGGAATCACTTCTTGAAAATAAAATAAGAAAAATTTTTGTTACAAAAAGTAATTATGTTTTGTGGAGACTGTAATTAGATGAATATAATGTTTTCCGTTTCAATAGGTCTGAATTCATGCCTCGATTTATTTTGGGAATGTTACGTGCCGTCAACTTATTTTAGCGGACCTGATCTAATGATTTGTTGCGTATCGTAACAAATGCGATTGTTCACATGGAATTGTTGCATGCAGTGCATTTCAGAATTTCCTGGCGGAAACATGTTCTGTTGATGCTGATCAGTATTCATGAATTTCCGGTAATACTAAAATATTTGAGTATTCCACGAACGTGTTTGATATATATCAAAATTATGCAGAATGTTAACTGTCGTTTTATTATGCAGGTGGTTTTAGGTGATAATGATTATATCCTGAGGGTTTAGAGGCGTTCTAAAAACGACAATTTTTTTATTTTTTGTAAAGATTCATGTAAATGTCATATTAGAGAACATGGAAATTCCTTTAATTTTTAATGCAGTCTTATAAGAATTATTTATCTTTTGATTCAAGTAACAAGTTTAAAATTCGTTTCGGGCTGTGGAGGTTTTTTTTATCATTAATTAAAATTTCAATCCAAATTAACTTAATCTAAATTTTTTTATTCTTCCCTGGGGGTGATTGGAGATATTTTTGCAACCAACTGTAAAAAAAAAAATAACGTTTTAATTTGTAAGACGGGTTATGTTAACTCTGCGAGCTGTTTTAATAGTTATACTCTTTTATATGAACATGTACCATTAGAAAAAGTAGTGATGATCGAGTGGTTGAAACCTCATTCAATGTATATATACCCCATTTTTCCAAGAAAAATGTCTTTTCGTCCTTCATAAGGAAATGATTTCGTACTTTATATAACCCATTATGTAACTTTAGAATTATGTTAATTCATTTTGAATGAACAGCATTGGAAATCAGCAATGAAAACTAATGACATTGACATTTTCCCTTAAAAAAAAATAATAAAAAATAAAAAAAAAAAAAAAAAAAGCACGTGACAATGTTGATAATTACCCTCATCAGAGATTTGAACCTTAATTTAGAATACAGTGGAGTTTTCTGATTAACGCTTATTAGAAGAGTCAATCCTCGTAGTCCTTACTAATGGCCTGTATAACAACACATCGTGCATTTGATCATGTTATTCATGAAATATTCATGTATTGCATATGATTCAACTTTTTTTTTTTCTATGAGGAATCCCCCCAAATTACCAATTTCAATAAGCCAGAAAAATTTAATTTTCTTTATGGATTTCATGAAAGTATTCTTTTAATGATGGAAGAGGATTTGGTTTGATTTTGTCACTCTACGGTCATTTTGTGCGCACTTTTATGATGAAGATTAAGCATAAAAGATTACGCATCATACATAAATTTGATACATGAAAACCTCTAATTTGTTTATGGCGTGCCATCATTAATCCTTATAGAGGTAGATGCTTTTTGAAACTTTTTCAAAACCACATTTGTATTATATTTGGAAAAAAAAAAACACATTGCCCAATCTGCTCATTTGAACACTTTTAAGTGACACTAATTAAACGAACGAAGCTATAACCTCTTCTTCTGATGTTCAGACTTTCCCAATTTGATTTTTTTCTCAGTAAATTTTAGCTTTGAATATTTCAGTTTTCATAAATGATCTATAGCACATTATTTCTTGCGATTTCATAATTTCGCAAGATTGAGGTTACAATATAATGTTAAGGATCTTAAGATCTGAATTTTTAAAAGTTAAAGTATTTTGCAAATTTTGATTTTTGCAAACCTTAAATTATTCTAAGTAATTCGGTTGAGTTAATTATGAAGACATTGCAAGTCATTATAGATATAAATGATATGCTTACTTATATGTAATAAGTTTTGTATGTACATTTTAAAAATATCCAACTCGTGATTCACTAGTAATGCATGCATGCATGCGAAATTATGAGTTTTTAGTTCTCGAGGATTTGGTTCTCGTTAGGACAAGAATCACTGCTTTGAAGAACGAATAGATTCGGTGGCGATTTTGTTTCGTATCATCGACAATCACACTTGTTGTTGGACAAATCTGAGCAATTATCCATGCAAATCATCTCGCAAAATATTATTCCTCTCTTTTCTTCTCTGAGAATAAAGCTATGCTCCAAATTGAGGTTCTCTCAATAAAATTGTCAATATATCGGCTTTTTTTTTTTTTTTTAAAGTCCAATGCACTTTTAATAATACTTTGCAAAAAATGTTTTTTTAATATTTCGGTTTTAATAATTCCGTTATTCAGTTAAAAATTTTTTTTTTTTTTAACAATTGGGATACTTTTATCAATAATTTAATATATTTACTAAAATAGAACTGCATTAAACAGGGAAGTACAAATCCATAATATTATACTCAGGAAAAACAGCTAATGTTGACTCTGCATCCTTTTTTCTGCTTGCATAAATACAAGGACTCAAAAATAAAACTTGAGATAAACCAGTATCGTTTTGCGTGGATGGGAAAAATCGTGCCGCGATATTCAGCCTGCAAAAATCGCGTTTCCTATCTTTGGGGTTTTGTTTATATTTCTCGTGAAGTAGACAGATATGATCTAGATTTCAATATCCTATGTGCAATTACAAATAATCACCTGCTTCAAATTCAAATTGAAAGATAGTAACCTTTCATGGATTTCGTGAGCTTAGTTGGTTATCGTTGTTTGTTAAACATATTTCCCACCTAAAAAAATCATGTTCTTATTTAAACGAATGCTTTAAGAATTTCAATGAATTTTTCATAGTGAATTACAAAAGTTATATTTTGAAACGGTTGATTTCAATTCTGACATCGTTATATGTGAACTGTGGATGGGGAGGTTTCTTCTGATAGCATCAAATGATTGATAATTAAAGTATTTTATAGTTGGGCGTTCTAATTACAAGGATTATTTTGAATAACTTTTAAGTATTGGTTGAACGATTAGAAAATGTCTAAAATAGGTCGGATCACTCTCGTAATTGATTGAATATAACTTTTTAAATCGTCTTACCTGTTTTGTTATTTAGCTAAGAATAAAATATTTTATAATATAATCAATTATTTTATTAATTTTGAAAACTGGTATCCCATTTAGAAAAAATATTTACTTAATTGTCTACGACTAAATTTTTTTTTTTTTTTTTTTTTTTTTTTTTTTTGCAATTCGCTACATATTTGTAACAATTATAATTGAGTAAAAATAACTTTCCGTGAAACTAAAGAACAAAGATGAAGTAGAAAATTTATGTATACCGTTTAATAAAGTTTCTGCATTTAATTGACAATCCTTAGTACAAGAAGTTGTCATGATTATTGCTTAGAATACTAAAATAACTTAAACACAATTTAGTACGTTTGCAAGAAACCCATGATCTGACATTATTTCCGTTTCATTAACATTGGTTTTCCCCATATGTAGGCAATTTTTTACAAGTCGTTTCACTCCCAAAAAATTAAAGTTTAAATAAATCAAAAAGGAAATCAATATCCTTTCAAAATTCAGATCAAGCATGAAATTTCAAAACTAATTTTTCTTAACATAAACATTTATACATTGTGCAGATTTATAACGATCAATCATCATTGTTGTGTAGTTCTCATAACGACATTCCATTATACTAAGACGTCACTTATAGTGATATTTTAAATTTTGCGTTTCATTAAAAACATTTCCTTTTGTTTTCTAAGAAGAAATGAGATATTTACCATTCTTTATAAGGGAACCTTATTTATCGTTTTATTTGAATTATAATTAACTTATTTAGTTAGAGACAAATGTATTATTCTTAAATTTGAACAGATTAACCGTAATTTGATATCCTGGTTAAAACATGGAAGACATCTTATTTTTGAATGCAAAATAAGCTATTACCCCATCTAAATCATCAATGAGGAAGTGCATTATTTGAACTAATAACGAAAATTGTTTACGTTGGGAAACAATAACAAATAATGTATACAAAGGCATCGAATTATAATCTATTATAATTATAACCTTCCTTTTTTAAAACAGTGAACAACTTGTAATGCCTATTGATCAGCTTTTTCGAATTCCACTTAAATAGGCATTTATGTTGTCATTTTACAGGAAGCAATTTTTAAATGAGATTTTCTTACCTGAAATATGAATTTCAAATATTAAAATTATTTTTCTTATGCGACTAATAATAAACCATTAATAATCTTTCAAACATTAAAGGCGAAATTAATTCAGAAATAAACACCAGAATTTATGAATAACCCTAAAATGTTCTGTACTTTTATGATGACTGAATCCTACTGCTTGGCGATACTACGAAGTACCGATTTCAATTATTCAAACTAACAACAACAAAAATTCTCAAAACAGTAGAAAACAATTTATTTCTACAAACCAATTTTCTTCTCGAATTATTGTGAAATATTTACCACTTCTTTGATAGTGCTTCTTCAACGTTAGTTTTTCAGAATAAAGCTGCATCTTGTGTGCAATTTTTGCATATTTATTCAAGTTGTTATGTGCAGTTTACATATTATTCATATGAAGTTAGTTTATTCAGATCGAAGGATATTTTTAAATTGAATGATATTGCATCTTCCTCTTTTACGTGTAATACGAAATTTTTAGAATATTTATTGAAATGTTTGAAAATTAGGACCAAATGTATTAGAAGTGTTCATTAAGCAGAGAAACCCTAAACAATACAAGTAATAACTGCACAAGATTACAATAGCTACACAATTCATTGTGTTGCTAAATAAAATCGCTAAGCAACCGGGTTTAGTTACAATGAACAAGTGTTGATATTTTTTGGCATGAATATTTGTATTTGCAATTTCTCTTAATTTCTTGAGAAGTTTAAACTTAAAACAAATGTTTCTTTAATAATGTACGTATATTAACTTAAATTTTAAAATTATTCATAGAAGTTATGCATTCAGTGTAACTGCGATCTATTTCCAATTATTAAACTAAAAAAATCGTGTTGTACGATCAATTTAAATGAAATTCATTAAACCTGAAATATAATTTGAAGTTTTTTATCACACAAACTGAATCGCATGGTTTCTTTTTTACACTTATTTTTTGAGTAAAAACTTTTCTGTGATTAGTATTGGAGATTATAGTAAGTTATAAAATGAAACTTTTGGTCTGAATATATTAAAGTCCATGATAAGAAATGAATATACATTTAGAATAGAATTAAATAAATTGTATAATTACCAATTATTTAAATAAAAATATTTTTGTGGTAGAAATTTACTTAATGCATTTATTAACATTCCAAATGGACCGCCATATTTGAGGATTAAGATAATGAAAAGTTAAAAAAAATTATGTCGCAGTTATGTTTTTAAAATTATTTGTGCGAGAATATGTTTCAGAAGTATACAGTAGTTTTTCCAAATACTATTTTGAAAATGTTCCCCAAACTTAGAATATCAATATACTATTCAGGAATTCTAATTTAAAAATTGTTTCCGATGCATGAACAATGTATATTAATAGACGAGAATTGAACTGTAAAAGGAATTTTTAAAATAATTTGCAAGCTTTTCAAATATCTTTCCTGAAACCACAGCCATAAATAATAATAAAAAAAAAAAAGCAGTGAAGAATGTATTTGTGGTAAAAAAAAAAAGTTTTAATTCCATTCAATAAAAAGTCTATTTGGAATAGTTAAATTCACGAAATGGAACTATTGATGAAATTAAAATCAGGAAAACGCCAAATTTTGATTGAGAATAGGCAAAATATTTATTCTTTCTGCGGGAATTGTTAATCGCACAGTTTGTTGAACCTGTACTCTTTTTCAGATACCCTAAAGGGCCAGATAATGATACACGGACGGACGGCATGCACCAGCGCGGAAAGATTCGTGTTTAGCCTGTAGAAAATATGCTGGTGTAAAGCCTCAAATATGCAACGCTTTTTATTTTCTCCTGCAGCATTCTCACGGAAAATATCTATGACTGAAACAAAATAGAACATCACTGCTTTTAAATCTTTCCCGTAGTTCTTTGCCTCTTTTCCACTACTGGTTTTGATCTCGCGTTTGTGTTTTAGGCATGTCTAGGGAGGTACGATGATCGCTTTGGATTTCGTTTCGTACCGGGCGTTAATCTCGAGGTGTTGATATTTAGATAAAAATGATGGTATATGAGGAATAGAGATTAGTGTTTCTTATCATGTGTTAAAAGGAAATATTCCTGTGTGGAAAACCTTTTTTTTTTTTTTTTATCTTAGACTTGAACTCAAATATGATTTAAAAGAATATTCAGTGTATATAATTTATTATATCTAAGACTCCAGGCGAGATTATAAATGTTTTTTTTAATCAAGTTAAGATTTCGAATATAAAAAATATGTAAAGGTAATTTTATAAATTATATTTTAGGCATATTTAATGTATCTGAATCCACGTTAAATCAATTTTTAAAACTATTTTTGAAGAGAATTAGTAGTATAGTCATTTTAAAGATATTTATACTTTTTTGGTTTAATACAATGGACATTGTTGTTATCATACAAAAATATGTATTACTAATAAATAATAATTTCAATTAAAGCAAATAAAAATTAAACTTTATTTTACGCATTTTTGTGTAAAAATAATCGTTTGTGAGTGCTTGGTTTGGTTGTTTCTTCGTCATTGGAATTAAAATATTCATGCAAAATTAAAATGTCCACTAAGAAGAGATAAGGGGATCTAAAAAGCATTAGAATGATGCAGGTTTAAATTTGCGTTTTATTTATAGTTCGCTTGTGTGTTGCAACAGTATGATGTTTTTTGAAGCAGCCTCTAATGTCCAATTTCTTCATTTTCTAAAAAGTTGGGTGTGTTATATGTTTTTATATGAATTTCTATTTAATCATAATAATTTGTTTATAAAAATACCCAAATCGTCTTCATTTTATGATAAATTGTTTAAAAATCCTCGATGAAGTCGAGACTATGATCATTTTTAGTTCTGATACAAGCTGCTCTTCGTGTAATTAAAAGACAAGCTATATACATGTCAGGCAGCTTTGCTACTTTTGCTCCAATACATGCAAGTTGCAAGGTTGCAATGTGAAGAGTACTTTTAATTTTTCTTTCTTTGTAGTGTACTTTCTACACACAAGATAAGACAAATTATAAAAGAAATATTTTCAAATATTAAACAAGTTCCAGATGGTTAATTGTGCTTTTTAATCTTTGAGATATCTTATGTGTATTTCGGCACGGAATCTGGTCGAATGCATGAAGCTTATTTTAATTTGAATTGATGCGTTAGTATTTAATTTTTACGTGAATGTTTTCTTTTCTACTAATGTGTATATGTTTATACTATGTGACCTAAATTTAATGATTGAAAAATCCGCTTTTTGAATTTCTGATTATTTTTAAAACATGAATTAGTAGCCTTAAAACATTAAAATGTTATTAGAAAATTTGAATAGATTTTTAACTTTAAGTCGTCTCATTATTAAGGCATAGAATTAAAAAAATTCTAAGCAATTGAAATTTTTTAATTAAAGATATTGAAGTTACAATTCTAGTTTCTGCAATAGTAATTGTTAAAATTAAATAATTTATTTTTATTCGCAAATATAATATAATGTTTATTAAATAATTATTTTTATTAAACAATTCACGCATTAAACATAACATAATGCTTTATTAAATAATTATTTTCTTATCAGATCTTCAAAAATAAAGCCAATTCTTGTTTACGTTGGACATTTAAAAACTAAATCTTTGCTCGTGCGCTGCTTTTATGACTCATAAAAGATACTTAACATGGTGCACATCATATTCACGAAGATATTTAAGAAGAAGAAAATCATCTGTTTAATATTCCCAAAATAATCCTTTTTTAAACTAATTGCTTTTTTTTTAACAACTGGCAGTATACAGGCATCATACTTAGAATATCTGTCTGTGAAGTTAGATAAAAGTCAAATAATCACCTGTATGTAAAAATGACCACTCAATAAAAAATACATAAAAATTCACCTGAGTTTTCAGTGGAAATATTTCAGCTTTACACACAGAAACTGATAAAGATGAAGAACATGCTTGCAGCAAATTTTGTACATAACAACAAATCAAGGATTTCAAAGGAAAAATGTCAACATAATGCATGTCGAAAATTAAATATCTAACAAAATGATAATAACTGACGGGTTGATTGTTTCAGTTGTTGTTTCTTCTAATTATACAAATTTCGTAAACTTCGGAACAGTAGGTCTTTGATGAAAATTGTAACATACACTCTTCGGCGAAAGCTATATTTTTGCTACATTAGAATAGATAAAACATTTGAATTAAATATTCCTCAATATACGGTATCATCTTTTGCGCGTTCTTCAGATAACAGCTAGCGAACGGCAAAGGCCATTTGAAAGGTATTCTTAACCTAATGTAACGTTATCGGATTCTTTGTTAAAAGACGAGTCATTCTAGATTTCAACCTTAGTAATCGGAGTACGTCTGGTAAGTTCGACATAGTATTAGTTGATTTGAAAAAAGATGATAATATAGCCTGCATTTTCAATTGCTTATAAGGTCAGATATGAAAAAGTTTGGGATTATAATTTTCTTCATTTATAGTATTATTTTATACTTGGTGAAATTTTTATTGGTTGGAATGGGTTTTTGAATCAAAAAATTATAGATTTGAACGTTTTGGAAATAATAAAACTGGGAAAGTAAATTCACGTACAAAAATCTCAAACTCTAATTATAAATTTTCGTTTATTTAAAATATTCTTTTATTCAAAAATTTATCAAATTATTAAAAAAAAATTCAATATCATGATTTGTCAATATAATACATGGC